>JABUQX010114519.1:0-37512 GCA_015478945.1 Trachelipus rathkii | reverse complement strand
TTCTATCTTCTTCTTAATTAAAATGTGATGAAGAAATCTTATTTTATAGTAGAGAGCTAAATAAGACTTACCTGAATAGAATTCCATCCAAGCTCCAGTGCTTCAGTTTGACACCACTAAAAATAACGGTAATACGTTGGTTAGTCTAAAAGAGATCCAACTTCTCCTAATAAGGATACATCGTGTCCCAATCCCCTTGGACGTAATACTAGCCTCCTTTAAAGACCAGTTTAAATCTTCCTTCTCTTTCTATTTCCTAATCTATCCAACATATCAAACAGTTTCTTGCTCTCTAAATCATTAGGCTATAACTTCAACCTCCCTTCTGGACCCTTTGAGTCAAAAATATTACAAAAAATAATAATTACATTTTGGTGGTCTAATTCCTACACCAAAGAATCTGGATGTTACTAAAAAATCTCTCTTCTTTAACTAAATCCTCTCACTCTCCCTCCAATTATTCTTCATTTAAATCTTTGCCAGAACTCCAAAATTTTCTCTCTTGTAAGAATCTGTGTGGAAAAACTGTCTCTCTTCTCATCTCCGCTCCAATATTTCTCCTGCTTCTTACACTTAGATTAGAATCAGATAACTCTGTTTTTCTAACTCTTACCTTATAGCTACGCTCATCTGAGTAAGAGTTGTCTCTTAGTATTTGAACATTTTTACCTCGACTTTCGAGCTAACCCCATATCTAATTCAGTTGTTATGTTATGTAATTACCCTCTATTTCATTTGATTAGGATCCACACCCCAGGGCATTCCTACAATAGGGCGTCCCGAACCCCTGATGAATTTCCTACATATCTGCAATATGGTGTATCCAACCACAGTCTAGAATGATGACCTAAAATTCACAATTTAAGCAATAGCCATGACTTATCTCTTACGAATTCTTAACTACTCCCTATTTAATCTATATTTGAAGAAGCGTCTTATTCATGAAATTTGTAATGATCTTTTTGTTTCCATTCCATTCTGTTCCTCATGAAGTTATATATTCTTTCTTTTTCAACTCACTATTATATCTATGTTCTCTATAGAATACTCTCTGTATTCTCTATCTTGTTCGTCCTATGAGTAGTTCGAACAAGACTCCTTCTTCTTACTGGCAAGTTTCTCCAAAAGTTCTACAAAACTTAAGTCAGATACAGCTTTGAGATATTTTGCCCTACAGCCATAAGTTGTAAGTTCGGGTTTCCACTCCCTCAAAAACTGCAATAAATTATTATGATTTAATATGTATATAAAAGAAGTATAATATCTATAAGTTTCTCTATACTCTTAAGAATCTCAAGTTGAGATAGTGTTACATGTGGTTTTCTCCTAAATTTCATGAACTGTTTCAATAAACAGAAGATCGTCTCCTTTTTCTGGTTTGAGAAAAATTTTCAATTGAATCAAAAAGTCTTCTAGGTCTTGCACCTAGAAAAACTGCTATCTTTCAGAATATATTGACGGGCCTGTGATGACACAACAGCTTATTCTTAGCATAGCTATTCTTCTTCATTGTTAGGCCTAACGTGCGTATCTCCTTGCAACGTAAAGAAATCCTCAAATTTTAATGCCTACCCAAGCTGTCGGTATTCTTCAAAGTAATTTTCATTCTTAGCTAATTCTGGGAAATGATGGTAAACGCAGCGTTGGATAATATAGCCCTCCATAAGGGCCATAGATATGGATTGTAACTATGGTTGCATTAGGAAGCGTTTGTTCCAGCCTTGGATGCGCATACTTAAGGATATTTAAAGCTATTTTGGCTGGCCCCACGATTCTAGTTCCTCCATATAGAGTATCATTGCTTGTACTGTCCCCAATCCACTTTAAACTCACTTCTATATTAAAAATTCTTTTGCATCCAGGAAGTGTAAGTTTCTTTTATTGAAGGGGAGTGGCCCCCATGATAAATGTATATTATAATATGTTCCCAAATTTCTTTTTTTACTTATCAGTTGCTATTTGTAAGTGCAATTCATATTCCAACTGTTCTCTGATGGGCTTCAATGACATTGTATCAATTAGAAGAGTAGAATACTGGAGGAAGTCCCATATACCTTTGTGTGTCCATCTGTAGTCCCAGATCTCTTCTGTTTCTCCATCGTAGCTTTACTATGGTATATTCATTCTTCATCATTAAACTTCTATTATCTGTTTATTTTACATCCATTCCTCATCCTTTTCCTGTTGAATCTTATTTCTAAGTCTATATCCCCCTTCAGCCTCCTCCTGAAGCTCCATTAGGGTCAACTGGCCCATAGCCCTTTGAACCAGGTAGCAGAAAATGAGAAACAATGTTGAAATACGAAAGACTGTAAAAGACTATGGTTCAATACATAGCATGATTAACTTAATTAATCAGTAACAATTATAAAGTTCTAACTAGTTAAACAATCCTATCTGATTTAATACACTATAAAAAAACAAGTTTCAAAGTTTCTAAAAATTAAAAAAAACTAGTCTCAAAAATTTTTCAAAGTTTCAAAAAAAAAACACTAAGTTTTCAAAAATATTTTTTTTTTCAAAATATTTCAAAAATATCAAAACTGTTCCAAATATTTTCAAAAATTTTCATTCAAAAAAAATCTATCACTATAAATTAAAAATTTAAAAATTAATCAAAATAAGTCTAAGTTCAAAATAAAATAATTTCTTTCAAAATATTTAAAATTCAAATCCCAAAAAATAAAAATAATTCTTCAAAATTATTTAAAAAAAAAATCAAAATCAAAGTCAAAAATAAAAAAATTTCTTTCAACAATTATTTAAAAACAATATTAAATTTATAAATCAAAAAAAAAATATTTCTTCCCAAATATTAAAAAATCAAATTTCTATTTAAATTATAATTAATTAGTTTCGCACGTAAATAAGAATCAACACCCCTTTTCTATCGGGTTGTCTTAAATGTTAAAGGTCAGAACTTATTGTTCTTCTATGCAAGTTATAAAACCTTTTTCTACGCTCTTCAAAGTCTTCAAATGTTCTATGTTCTTCTAAACTTCTGGGTTAAATCAATCAATTTATTATACCAACAAATTAGTTTTTCCTAATTCTTATAATTTAAATAATGGTGAAGAAGTTAGAATAATTTTAAAATGTCCAGTATTTTAAAAATAAATTTTCAAATTTTCTGTAGCTAAATATAACAAGTCTGTTATTTTTAGTCAAAGAAAACAATCTAAAGGCATCCATTAAAAATTACCTTATTTAGTTCGTGTTTCTTTGATAGATCCGGTAACCTTTTTGACCTTTTTCTACCTTTTGACCTTTGGTACCTTTACTTTGGTACTTTGTGACCTTTTGGTCCTAGTACCTTTCTGGTTTCTGGTCTACCCAAAATGTTTCTACCTCACTTGTAATTATAATATATTTTTCTAAATTACGATTTTGAAATTGAAAAAAAAAAAACTTATTTTTAGTCCACTCAAAAAAGAAAAAAAAAAACTTTTTAGTTCTCTGAAACAAAAAGGAAAAAAAATAACACTTGGCTCTTTACCACCGAAATATCCGCGGGACTACGACAAATATAATTAATGCATAATGATAATGAAAAAGTAATTAGTAGATTTATAAGAAAAGCCCAAAAACAATATATAAATAACATATATATATATATAATATAAATATAATATATATATATATTAATATATATATAATATTACTAAATATATAAATATAATATAATATATATATATATATAATATAAATATATAACATAACATATAAATATAAATATAATATATATAAATAATATATAATATATTATATATAGATATATATAATATATATATATATAATAATATAATTAAATGATGTGGGTGTGTGATGGCAATAAACTCCCACCCGAAAAGAAAGAAATGGAAAAAGAATCACCCGGAGATTTGGGGGATCAATGGGCCAAAATTTCAATCCCTCTCTCTGGAGGCAATATCCCTTCCCCTGCAATTCTCCCATCCAGTGCCGTTTTCTTCTCCCTTCCCTCAACTCCTTACTCTTGCCCCTTTACTATTCGATTCATATATTACTGAAATAATATTCAGTGAACAAATGCACAACACACTTTTTAACAACTTTTTTAGACTCGCAGTTATTATCCCATCGCGTTTTTATTTACAACTTTATATACCTAATACTTTAATTTTTAAATTAAAGAAAATTTCTTCACAGAATTGATTTACTAAATCTAGTACTATCCTTTAGTAAAATAAAAAAATAATTAACCGAGTCTTAATTATTATGTAAAGCTTTAATTGCATATTGTCTATTGATCTCGAATAAAAACTTTCCCTCAGAGAACCATACATATAAGAAAGAATGCCCAATTACTAATTTTGTATATTTTTCTAGAGGTTGCTTTAAAAAAAAAAACAAAAAAAAAACAGAACACAAAAGAAACAATGTCATATTCCAAAAATAATTTATTTACTATATTCTCTATATTAAAAGCTCTAAAATCTCGTCTGTTTATTTCACACACTATAAAACACCAAGATCCTAATGAACGGTGGTAAATTGTTTAAAATTCTTTAAAAATATTCTTGTAACTTTTTTAAAACAATAACACTTGGTTTTTAAATTTAACCACCTTTTGTGTTGAAATTTGCACAAAATGAAGTATAATATATATATATTAAGGTCCGAAGACGATAGTATATTGTATACCATTTTGTGCACAATTCCTATTCTAATTTAAACTAAAGTGTTGAAGTCTGTTTGTGTGAAAAATTAATTTTTACGTTACCAGAAAAAGTACGAAAATTAGTAACTGGCAAAGTGGGATTGGATCATCTGTTAGTACCAAAAGCACTCTCACGGAATTGATAAAACCAAGGCACTTTCACAGAAAAATTCCCAATCAGTTCGTGTAAGAATCAATTCGCATCCGTCCTTTACGCCTTATCTTGATATCTACCACGTACCATAACTCTTGCACTGAAGACCGTAGACACTACAACCAAAAAACCAATTTTGTAGTCGATAACAACCCACTAACCAGGTCTACGCTGAAGACCAACAGTCCCAACCTAAAAAGAAGATTATGCCCTCAAATATCCTGCAAGTCGCACCAGGGTCGAATTTTATATTATTGAGGACTCCTTCCTTACGACCACAGAAAGATGAGTTTAATAAACGCGTCAATCCTAAAGTTTTATGACATCCCTATAACTACTTCCAAACACATCTAAAAAAACCTACCAATAAAAAAAAACTTTATATAAAAGAAAAATAGAAAAAGATTAAAAAAGCAAAATTGAACAACTTCTTTAAGAGTGATTAATATTTATGATTCAATATTCATATATAACAATATTAAACAAATAAAAAAAAATAATTTAAATTATATCAAACACATCAAAAAATCTCCCAATATTTACAATCAATTTTTATAAAAATAATAAAAGATTGCAATATAATATTAATAAAAAATTCGAAAGATAATCCACAAATAATTGACCGTTCAGAATTCAAAAAATTTTAAAACAATTAAATAAATTAAAAAGTAAAACAGCCCTCTAGTTTTTACGTGCTTTATCTATATTATATTATTATTATTATTATATTATCATTAATTACTATTATTATTATTGATATTATATTATTAGATTAAAGTAAACAAATCAATTAACCTGTACAACGGTGAAAAATCTTATTGAAAACATCTTTGTCTATCCACTAAGTCTAATCTCTTGCCTTTTAAGTTTATTTAAATTTATAATTTAAAAAGGGAAAAAGAAAAAACAGCATACATTATTTATATTGATATATTATAATTAATATATATATAATATATTCAAATAATGTATACTATAAATGTCCACTCTTAAGAAAACTATCTTAATTTTCGCGCCCTCTACAACACACCCTATTGCATTCTTAGCTTTATCTAAGCAGGTGATGGCCCAAACGAATAACTTTCTTAAGATCCAACCCTTTTCTAAAGATTCCTTCTCCATACCCTCTCATCCCCTACCTAATCTCCAAACCCCTAAAGTTTCTCCCTCTCATTCCCCCACCATTTTCTCTCTGTCTCTTTTCTTAAGTGAAGTCTAAAATGGATTTTTGGATGAATCCAAATAATCCATATGGAATATTCCGGTTGGATTGGGAATTGAATTTAGAATGAGATCCCTAGATAGGAATCATGATTCACAGACTTATTTCGACATCCTGGCTCCAGTTTTACGATCAAAAAGTTTTAAAAAATGTTTAGGCATAATAATAAAAAAAGAATATTAAAAGAAATTTAGTTAAACAAAAAAATTTGAATGTAACCGAGCTGAGAAGGAAATGATTATGAAGCAAGAATTGTTTGGGAATATGAGTTTTAAAATCAATAAACTTAGTTTCTTGATTCAAATATTGCTTGAAATATTTTTACAATATATATATAAATATATAATATAATATAAATATATAGAATATATAGATATATAAGTATATAATATAATATATATATATATTTAATATAATATATATAATACATATAAATTATTATAAATTAATATATAATATAATAATATATATATATATATATACTATATATTATAAAATATAATATAAATAATATATAATATATATATATATATATAATATTATATATAATATATATAATTATATATATATAATATATATAATATAGTATATATATAATATATAATATATATAATAATATATAATATATATATAAATATATATATACTATAATATAAATATATATATCCTTCCCCCTTTCTTTCTCTCAAACTGGGGGTAAGGTGCCTAACATGCATCGGAAAAGAAAACAGTTTAGAAGAATATGACAAAAGTCCGAAAAAAGAAGGCCCACCACCGCCCCCTCTACCATTAAGTAGCAAAAAACTCGCCCAAGTCAGAAAATCCACGCCTAGGCTCACGGGAACCGACCGGACCCCTCACTATCGTAAATCTTCAGGTAAGTTCATTCCCTTGCCCGTGGCCACAACATACCCCCTCACAAAACTCGCCATTCACTCCTATTATCATTTCTTCTCGCCTCTTCAAAACTCACATTTCTCTCCTCAAATCGGTTTTACGACTAAACCCCCATTTCTTCCGTCCGCCCGGTCGTCCCAACACCACCGAAAACCATACACCCTAACCAAAGCCAAATCATCCATCCCTTCACATGACCAAACCATCTCAGCATACTTCATTTATTCTCTCGTTTACCCCTTTTCTTCACACCACACAACTCTCTTAATACGTCATTCCTCATCTTATCAACTCTTCCACATCACCACGCCCGAAATACATACCTAATATTATATATATAATAATATATTATATATATAATATATATAATAAATAAAATAATATATATATATATATATATAATAATATATAATATATAATATAATATATATAATATATATCTAAGTATAAATATATAATAATAATTATATTATTTTCAACCACTTTTCCTACACAATTATTACTACACCTCTCTCATTCACACTTCCCCTCATCTCGCCCCACCCACCTCCTCCACCCCACTCTCATCTCGCCAACACCCTACCCTCCTCCCCCCTCATCCCTCCCTCCTCTCTCCTTTATTCCATCCATCCACCTCCTTCTTGGTCCCCCCTTCCCTCTCCTCCTATCCCCTCCGCCTCCCAAAACTCCAACCAACTCTGTTCCGCCATTCCACTAATCCCATACCATCTAACATCCCTTCTCGCTCTTCCCACCCCAACCATTCCCAATCACATCTCTCCCTCAATCCACCCTGTATTCCTAATCCTCTCCCTCTGCCTAACCCCACAAAACCTCTCAACCCCTTATCTCAAAAAAACTGTCCAACTTCTCCTACTGATTCACACCCCCACGTTCACACCACGTACGAACACCGCTGTACACAAATTTTTCAAAACATACTATCTTACTTCTGTGATAAATCCCCCCTTTCCATAATTCTCTCAAACCACTCAATGCTCTCCTACTCTCTTCCTCCCTCATCCCTCCCCCCTTACCCAAACCCATCCCTAAATATCTAAAAATCTTTACTCTCCAATACTACACCCCCTACTCTAACCTCCAACCCCTCCCCCTCCTCTCTTTCCTCCCTCAAACACTAAAACATTACTCTTACCTGGAATTATTTTAAGCCCCTTTTGTCCGCACATTCTCTCTCAAACTCCCTCACCAAAAACCTCAGCCCTCCACTTCGCTCCACAGCAGTATCGTCCGCAATACAGATCAATGCTCACTTCAACTTCATCATGCCCATTCCATCAATTCACCCCCCCCCCTCCCTCACCATCCCTCTAAACCTCATCCATAAACAAATTGAATGCCCGGCAACATTACACACGCACCTGTCTCAACCCTCTCTCCACTCCAAACAATTCACTCTCCCCTCCTAACACTCTCACACAACATTCTACTATTCCTATAAAATGCCCTAATACCTTACCTAATTTACCCCCCACTCCATTTCCCTCCAACACCCTCCACCTCTCTTCACTCCATCATATGCTTTCTCTAAATCAAAAAAACACCCTTCCCCTTCCTCTCTATACTTTTCTCCACAAGCATCTTTAGTTTAAACACTTGTCCACACAACCTCTTCCCTCCCTAAATCCTCCCTTGTTCTTCCCCATTCTTCCCCTCCGTAAACCTCTCACCTCTCAACAGATATTCCCAACACTTTCCCACCACACTTAAAAGAACAAAAATACCTCATAATTCCACTATCCATCCTTACCCCTTTCCCCTTATGCAGTGGAGAACCAAAACAACCATCCTCCCAACCTTGGTACCTCCCCAACTCCGTCCAAAAAACATATATATATAAACTATACAGCCTCCTCCACCCCTATACCCCCTTCTGCAACAATTCCATTCTCACACCATCCAGACCTGCGGACTTCCCTTTTTTCCTTTATTCAATGCCCTAATTTCCTCCATTTGTATCTCATCCTCCCCCTCCCTCCCCAATCCCTCCCATCCTCACCTCTTGCCAATATTTTCCTCCCCTCCCCCACCCACTGCATTCAATAATCCACTAAAATACTCCCCCCCTTCCTCACCCTATCCCCTCCTCCTATCCACTCCCCATCTCCTCCCCTAACCTCTCCCCAACCCCTCCTCTTCCTTCTTTATTATTCTATCCAAAACATCTTGCTCCCCCGATCAAAATTTCCCGTCACTTGTCTACACCATTCATCTTGTGCTCTCTCTGCCCCTCCCACCGCCCTCTTGCTTCCACTCTAAAATCCCTCTATTCCTCCCAACTCCTCTCTCCTACTTCCCAACCATTCACATACGCCTCCTTTTTCCTTCACCACCTCCCTTCACCTCCTCACTCCCCTACCCCCTCCTACGTAATCGATAATGTAATATTGATATGATATAATATAGAATATATAAATATATATATATATAAAATATATAATATATATATAGATATATATATATATAATAATATATAGTGATATATATAATATATATATAATTAATTATAATATATATATAATAATATATAATATATTAATATAAATATATATATTTATAAATAATAATATATATATAATATATATATATATAAATATATATATATATATATATATATATATATATATATATAATTGAGAATAAATGTGTGATTATTTATCTATATAGTATATATATATATATGCCCCTCCATTAGGTTTATTGCTACAGATATCAAAGCGCAATCTGATAAATAAATGTTTGCAAATCCAAATTGGGCAAGAATGGTAATGAATGTAGAACACTTACATTATACGAACACCTATATCCTATCCAGTTTTATAAAAAATTAACGATGAAAGGTAACAAAGTTTTTATACGATGTTCATTATTCCCTGATTAATCGTACAATAACAAATGTAAACCGAACCAAAATTTAGAGGAGGAAAGTGCTCAATATCACCTCTCTTATCATTTTTATCCTGACGATTGTTCTGAAGGATATAATACTCTCTTCAGAGTAAGAAGAAGAAACGCCTATTAAAATAAGGATAAACACATGATAAACTGCATTCAGAACAATGATACAATGTAGTGAGGAGTAATCTCCTTATTCACGAAAACATTTATTCGATCATAAAAGCAGAGAGATTCATTAACCTCTTGCATCTTTATCATAAATTCAGAGTAACGTCATGTATTTGAAAGTTAGCGAACTTTAATCTGGCCTGTATTTTATTAATCTCACTAAAGCCATGTTCGAAGATCAAGTTTGCCACAACTTATCATATTTTGAGGAAACTTCGCTACTCTTCGTTTGAGAATTCACACATTTCTAATTGATGATGATGAATTTGTGTTGTCACTCAAGAAAAAAACAAATTTTCTTTATATTGCACCACATCTCTCATACACAGAACATCATCTGGTATAGTCCATTCCGCAAACAATCCATAAATACTCACAGAATATTCATCGGACGTACATGAGATTTTCAGAGCCAACGACACCAAAATGCTTCGAAATAATTCAACGGTCCAGACTACTCAGGGAGAAAGAAATGAAACTGCGGAATTGAGTATCTAACCCATTCGTCGGGGGAGAAAACAACTGGGATGGATTATTGAATAAGTAATAATTCCTAAACCAATACTTTCGCTAGCCGTACAAAACCAAGGATTTCAACGTGACGAAACAGAAGATCACCCATTACTATAATTTCTGTAGATTTACTATATCCATCTTTATGATTTACATAATATATATAATATATATATATATAAATATTAATAATATATATAATAATATATATATATAAATATATAATAATAATATAGTATATAGTAATATAATATATATATATATATATATAAATATATATATATAATACATATATATTAACTTAAAAATCAAAATATCAGAAAAGACCATCGAAATTATCTCGAAAAAATATGACATTACAGGAAAACCAATACATATATGGAATCAGCGTAAAAGCATATTACCAGAATGTAAAAAAAAATTCTCGAAAAGTACGACACTACAGAAAAAAAATACCATATGGAATCAGGTATAAAAGCTTATATATGCAAGTCGTTTATATTAAAACAACGAAATACCAAGGAAGACCGCATTATACCAGGGTCGCGGTCTCTCGGCTCTAGAGGAATGCGGGGGACTTCGTCCCTCCCCTGTCCCCCATCGCTCGAGCCCTATAAAATATGTCCTTGAACTTCAAGTTTAGTCAGCCCATGGGATAGAGGGGAACGACTACATATAATAAGCTTAACGCTGATTCCAAATATGTATCTGGTTTTCCTGTAAGTGTCAATTTTTTTACATTTTTGTTATAAACTTTATACGCTGATTCCAAATATTATTTGGTTTCCTTTAAGGTCAACATCGAATAATTCTCCTGCCTTTTCTGAAATTCAGCCCTTAAAAAGAAATAATATATTAAAACACCGAATAACGTTCCAAAATCGTACAAAATATTTTTGTTATCACTCCTTACCTTCATATATAATATATATATAAATATAATTAAATATAAAATATATATATAATATATAATATATAGTAAATATAAATATATATATAATATATAATATATAATATATAATATAAACTATTAATTATAAAAGAGAAGAGTAAATTTAACTTAACTGCTTCACTTTACTAAAATCATAAATTATATAATTTTTTTTTTACTCTAACATGAAAAATTAAACAAATTGTAAATACATAAAACTAATTTTATCTTTACCGACTTACCTTTGCATAGACTTAGTTGGTTGCCATATATTATAATATATATATATATATATATAAATATATATAATATATAAATATATATTATATAATAATATATATAACATTATATATATATAATATATATAATACTAAATATATAAATATTATATATTATATATAATAAATATATATATAAATATAAAAATATATATATAATAAAATATATAGATTATATATAATATATTATATAATAAATATATATATAGTAATATACTATATATTAATATATATATAAAATAATATATATAATATATAAGATATATATATAATATAGAATATATATAATATAAGATATACATATATATATATATATATATATATATAAATATAATTATATATATATAATATATACTTATAAGATATATATATATATATAAATATAATATATATATATATATAATATATAAAATAATATATAAGTAAATAAAAAAAATATATATATAATAATATATATATCTAATCATCTACCTTTTCTCTCCAAGACTGGGGGTAAGGTGCGAACATGCATCGGAAAGAAAAGCAGGTAGAAGAATATGACCAAAATTCAAAAAAGCCCAGCCTACCGCGCCCCTTTATACCTATTAGTCAAAACTCGTCGCAGTCAGAAACACCAGAGCTTCAGGGAACCACGACCCTCACTATGGGTAAATCGTCAATGTAAGGTTCATCCCTTGCCCAGTGGCCACAAGCATACCCCCCTCACAAAACCCCCATCTCTCCTATTATGCACCTTTTATCGCCTTGTCCAAAAACTCACATTTCTCCCTCCAATACTTACTACTCAACCTCTTTTTTCTTCGTCTCCCGCGGTCGCGTCCCAACACCACTCGAAATTATACATCCGCTAACAACCACTATCATCCACCTTTCACATGACCAAACCATCTCAGGGTACTTTCATTTATCTCTCCGTTACCCCTTTCTTCCACACCACACAACTCTCTAATACGTCATTCGCTCATCTTACTAAACTCTCTCACATCTAGCACGCCCAAAATATAACAATATATATTAATATATAATATTATTAATTATAAATAAATATATATAATATATATAATATATATAGATATATATATATATATATATAATATAAAATATAACATATATATTATATATATATATATATATATAATAATATATATATATAATAAATATAGTATATAATTATATAAAATAATATATAATATATATATAAAACTATATATATATTTGCCCTTCAGTATGATGGCTTCAAATTAAAGCAATGAAAAATGAGTAGAAAAAAGAAATATATCAAAATTTCTATTTTTGAGCAAAAAATTAAATAGTATGGATCAACATTTAGTACGAACACCCTGAATTGACTTCAATGTACAATATTAAAGATTCCGTTAACATAATAGTTTCTATTACGATCTTCATATTCCCTGATTAATGTACAATAAACAAAGTAACCCGAACCAAAAATTAAGAGAGATAAAAGTGCCCTCAATATCACCTCTCTTTGCATTATTCGACTGTTTGTCTAAGATATTAATATCTCTCTTCAATTATTAAGGAGAGATACAAACAAAGTTGCTAATACATAATGATATCTTAAATATTGAGGAACAATGTATAGCAATTTTAGAAAAAATTGTCATGGATGGGAAAGATTGTGTTTATCATCTGAACAGCAAGAATTCAAATAATTCTTGCAACCTAACATAATTCAGAGACGTCATTATTACTGGAAATAGCTAACTAATTCGGCCGGATTTATTTAATTCTCACTAACCATCGTCGAATATTCAAGTTTGCCACAATATCTATATTTGAGATAACTTTCGATCTGTACGATGAGTTTTCACAACCATTTAGAACCTTGATGAACCATGAAATTTTTATTCAGTTAGTCGAATGATTTTTTTTATTAGCACCAGCATCTCTCATGACACCATTGAACATCATCTGGGATAGTTCCATTCGCAACATCGCATTAAACCACAGAGATATCACCTTGACTCAGTGAAGTCAGAACACACACAAAATTTGTCTTCTAAATAATTGTCAACGGCATTGATCTACTCAAGAGGAAACAAAGGATTGAGAATCTAACCATTCGTCGTTGGAGAAAGCTAACTTGATTCATAAAATTAACATTTTTTCTAATTAACTCTTGAGCTATTCATACAATACAAGAATTCAAAACGTATTGAAAACAGAAATCATCCATTACTATAATTTCTGTAATTTAACTATATCCATCCTTTATGATTTCTTTTCATTGCCATATATGTTATTGATATTAGTTCAAGAGTAATCTGACCTTCTTAAAAGGAAAGACAACCTTTATTTTTTAACTATTCCTTGTTTTGCTGATTAAAAGTTTCATAACCGGATGTCTTCTTCCTTTCGAGAATAATACGTTGCAAAGTTACTGTTCGTGTCATGGGAAACATATTCGAAGCAATCCCAAACAAGAAATGATACCATTGAGAATTGCTTCCACAGGGTCCGACGATATACTCACAAGTACGAGCCTTAATATTAATATTGCTAAATTTTGATTATAACTCAAATACTTCACACCTTGAGACGCACAGTCAACTAATCTAATCATTTCTCAACAAAAGTTGTTAAATTTTTACAATTCCCATCAGAACATTTCTAATCGCAGCTGATTTTCCGATCGAATGCAAAAAATTTTTTCAATATTTAGCAAAAAATCAATGCGAAATATATAGATATATAGATATATGGATATTATTATATAAATAATAATATATATATAATATATATATATATATAAGATAATAATATATATAATATAAATATATATATATATATATATATATGATATAATTATATATATATTAGAGACGAAGTTTCGATTGATAGCAGTAATCGCCATTTTGGGTATCATTGTTAATATGTATAATCACTGCCAACTTCTTACTTTTTGGGTGAAAGATTATGAGAAACTTTTTAGATTCAATAATAAACTAGTTTCGATTATATAAAAATATTACATAGCGATGAATCGTCATCTTCATAGGGAAAATTGCATATTTTTTCTCAATCCATCTCTTCGTCATGCAATTTCCCCTATTATTTTGCCATTAAGGAAGATAATTTTACACCAGAAACGTGGAGAAAGATTTGTTCTGCCATATATTGAAGAACTCAAATTAAAAGTACTAGATTTTATATCGCCATGGTCTCTATTTAATTTTAAAATCAATTGAAGATACCTACTATACATTAAAATTACATAAAATAGAAATTAAAAAAAAAACATAATATTTAATAATAAATCATTATTATAACAAAGAAATATAATTAAAATCAAGGGGAAAAATATATTATGATTATTATATCATATTTATTATTATATATATATTTTTATATTATTAATATTATATATAATATTATTATTATTATATTATATTATTATTATATTATTATAATATTATTGATAATATAGATATGATATATATTATTATATATATTATATATTATTATTATATTACTTATTATTTTTAGTTTTATTATATATATATTATATATTATTATTATTATTATATTATATATATATATTATTATTATTATATATTATTATATTATTATTGATTATATTATTATTATATATTATTATATATTATATATTATATATTATATTACCCTAAACCTTTACTCTTGTAACCCAGGATGGCTAAAATCATCCCCTAACTCGTAATATAGCCAAACTATAGCATTCATAATCCTATAAAGAGGAATGTCCCTATGTAAACATAATAGTCCTGTAACACGTCTCGAAATCTCGAATCTCCTAACTTCATGCTATGGCTTAAAATCTTTCTCCTTCTACTACAATAATCTGTGCTTCTCTACTGTTCTAACAGAACAGATTCATCCTTTTTACGTGAATATTACTACTTCCGCGAGACTTTAATCTTCTCACCCTTATATAAGGATTCAATACAGAACACTGAAGGTGGTTCCTCTCCTACTATCTATGGAAGCTGAACATTCAGCATCTGAAATCGGACAGCTAATTAAAACCTAAACACATTCGATCCGTGCCCAACCAATTCTTGAACATACCTAACCTATGTTTTATCACTAGTCCTTCTCCAAATACAACCCCTTCCTCCTATGTTAAATCTGACCACAAACCTATATCTCATTAATTATAATACTTTCTCTTCAACACTCCAACCTGTCATATGCTGTTTTCTAGCACTTTTTCTGGGCCGATGGGGTCTTGGCTTGCTTTACGCTAAGTATAATGGAGTACTGCTTGTCTCGAATTTGCTCTGCCTCTGCCATCATGGATTGTAATCGTGAGATAATCAGTTCATTCCTCCTTCAACTAAATCTCTATCCTCAAAAATCCATGGTTCATCATGTTGTCTCAGCCACAGCAGAACAGGGCGGTTATCTGAGTGGAAAAAATCTCATTCTCATATCCCTCTCGCTAATTTTCATTCAGCTGAAGATGTAGCTGAGGCTAGAAAATCGTTGCAGATACTCTTCACGAGGCAAAGCAAACTCATTAAACGAAAGCCCTTATTCCACAGCTTATAACATTATTTTATCTTTTAACTCCTCTTTCAAAACATCCTCTTTTTAGAAGTTTAAATATCTTATCACCTATGTTTCTGTTGCAAACTTCAACTGAAAAGGCCAATCTTTTTGCCTTCCTATTTTTCTCTAACTCAACCGTGGACTCCCCCTCCTCTCCTCCCTCCTCCTCCTCCTTCTCCTCTCAGGTCCTACAGTGTCGATTACATTATCTGGGCATTGTTCCTGCAAATCGATGAACTAAGAAAGGTGTGCCCGGATGGCATTCCCCCGGTAGAGGAGTGCTCTTCTGTCGACGCCCTTCGTTCAACTATATTCTCATGTCTCAAAACTAACACTTCCCTCAGGTAAGCACCAGCATGTCCAACCTATCCGAAAAAAGGAAAAGAAGCCCTCTATCCTTCTAACATCCCTAAGCTCTCACTTTATTCTATCTAAATCTTTAAACCTTCCACTCGTCACTTCTTAATAATTTGGAATCTCATCCCTCTTTGCATACCAGTACGGCTTTCGCGCTAATGGTCCATGCACATACTTGTCCTTTTAACGGAATTATGGTTTCCCCAATAGGAACTACGGGAACTTGCTGGGGGTCGCTTGACATATCCAAACCTCTCCAACTCCCCCCTTTGTCCCATTCTCTTTCTAATCTAGTCTAACTTTCTTTCAATATCGTTCAATATAACTGTTGTTGATGGCAACTCTTCTTTTTGCAATATGTTCCGCAGGGTTCGATCTTATCTCCTACTATTTGCTACTTTCATTAATGATCTTCTCACCGCACATCTAACTCTATCCATCTGAATGCCGAATGAAGTAATCCTTTATTTTCACTGCATTTCTAATCTCCTTCCTCTTTACTTCGTATAAATGCTCTCGTCTTAAATTCCACTTCTTTCTCGCTATCTGGATAGGAATTCCTTAGTGTCTCTGAATCTTGTGAAATCATCGTTAAACTACAAAAATCTCCCTCTCTAATGACTCCTTCTAATTCTCCACTCTTTCGACGGTTGCTCTCGTCTCTCCTTTACAAATAAACATCTAGCATAACATAAACAAAAAAAAATATCTTGAAACCCACATCACAACTGTGCAAGTCAAAAACTGGAGTTTGTTAAGAATGTTTTTTTTCCTCTTCTCACTTACTCCAGCTACAAGGCTTATTCAGCTCTTTTATGGAGAATGCATCTCATATCGGGGGTGTGGCTCGTCACACGCTATGACTAGTTAAAGTCAGTAAGGCCAAAGTTTATAAACTCTTATCCATTCACTGACCTCTAATTTTGCAGCGCAGTTTTCTTGATCTCTTTTCTAAGTACCGCAGGGAAAGTGCTCAAGTGAATCTTACCACCCTACCACTAACATTACCGACGCCTTCGTAGCACAAAGTTGCTGGGTGTCTGCACAGGATATGCGTTGTCGAATATAACTTCAGTGCAGGTGTCCCTGTTGCGTCTTTCTTCTTCCTCCCGCCCGTCTACGTCTACCCTTCGCTGCGCACCTTCGCCTGCGCACTTCCAGCCTGCTCCCCCCATTCTGCGTTCAATTTGCGTTTAATGGAAACTGTTGTAGTAACAACACCCGTCCGTTGAATAGGTCTCTCTGTCGTGTGTAGTACACATACAAATAGACATAATAGTATAGTCAAGGAATATATAATATATAATATATATATAATAATAAATATATATATAAAAAATATATATATAATTAAAAATATATAAATATATATAAATAAATATATAAAAATATAAGATAGTATAATATAGGTCTTAGTAAAGTTGAATTATACAAAGGTTTTAAACAGTCACAGATTAAAAACCTATAAAAATTATAGCAAAAGAGTTTGAATTTGGATGGGAAAACTCAAATGTTTTAAAGTTTAATTTACTTAATATTAATTTTGTCGTTACAGTTCACTAGAAAAATTGAGACAAAAAGAATTAAGGTTTGGTCCGCGTATAATAATCAGCCTAACATCTGAAAATTCCCTAACTTATCAAAGGTAAAGTAGCTAACAGGGCATACAATACTCGACTATGTCCACTTTTCGCGCCATATCAGCAACAGTAAAGCCGTATTTTTTAAAAGCTACAAAATCCCTCATAACAAGCTGACCAATCATCAAGTATACCAACATCTGAACTATGAATGACACTATCTTCATCAAATGTCACCGTTTCGAGTTATAACATCATTTGACGCTAATCCGAATAATCGTAACATTAGCAAAATTCTTGGGCAAACCTAACATTAGTCAACAAAAAACTAAACCTAGACTCACGTTTCTAACACATCATCGTCAGTTAACACAGTAATATCTTACAAAAACTCATCATTTCTCTAACAAATCAGTGTTATTTCTACATTGTCATAGTAATATTTAACATAACGCACCTAACTTTAGAATAAACAGTTTTCATTAACCATGAGTAATCTATAAGCATACACATTACCTTCCAGAGAAACCCCAGGGTTGAGCGCCCCTTGAAAGGTGAATCTGCGAGGGGATCACCCGAAGGGTGAGATAAAGCAGCATTTAGTCCTTCAGCCCGAAGGCGGAGGCCTTACCCCTTCCTTCGAGTAGGTAAACAGCCCGCTATACACCCCTTCGGGTGATCCCCCCCTCGCAGATTCACCCCCTTTCAGGCGCATTCCCTGGGTTTCTCTTGCGAATCGTAAATGTGATTGCTTCTTAGATACTCATGCGGTTATGAAAACTGTTTACTTCTTAAGTAGTTACGTTATCGTTAAATATTAACTATGACAATGTGAAAATAACACTATTTGGTAGCGAGAAATGATTAGTTTTTTAAGCACTATTTAACTGTGTTAACTGACAGATACTCTATTTAGAAACTGTATGGTTCTAGTTAAGTTTTTGTTGAGGTAATGTTAGGTTTGCCTAGAATTTTGCTAATGTCTACGATTATTAATAGGTCAAATGATGTTATACTCGAAACGAAGTGACATGATGAAGATGCGGACACTCAAGTCATGATGTTGGGATCTTGATTGGTTTATATCACTATTGTAAGATTTTGTTAAGTAATACGCCTTTACCTGTTGCTGATATGCGCGAAAAGTGGAAACATATACAGGATGGAATAATTAGTTACGTAATTAGTTTTGGATATATTGAAATTTCAATTTAGTTAGACTAAAATACTCGAGATATGTTAGGTTTTCAGTTTTAAATTATATTCTTAATTCTTAGTTTAGGTTATGTATGTTAGCTTTATTGATGCTGAAACCAACTTTCTTGGTTAAGCATATATTCGTAGGTCAGTATATAAAAGAACTTATTTTATTTATGTTGCGTTAAACTTTTGTATTTACAGTATTCTTGTCAATGTATTGATAATTAAACAAGGTTATGATAAATTCTGGTTAAAATACTGTGTCAATGTAAAATTTAACGTTAATATGTTAGAGATATCTTTGAAAAAAAGTGTGAAATAGGTTACGTTTTGTATGCAATGTTAGTTACCTTTAACTAGATGTTAAGTGGAACTATTGTTAATTTGTTAAACAGCTTATTCGTGCTAGTTGTGTTAGATTTCGTTCGTTGTACATTATTCTAGTTAATATCGATGCTAAGTAGCTTAATTATAATGTGAAAACCTTTTTTATTGTTACCATATATTCGATGAGTTAGTATAGTTAAGAAACTCATTTTTGCATGTTTATAACAAATTCAGACTCGATACATGCCGACCCGTAAGTATCAATAGTTTAATGTAAAATTTACATTGAAAGAGTTTTAGAGATATGCTAGAAAAGTGTGAATAGTGAGCTTTTACGCTGTGCAGTACTTGTTAATGTTTAGTAGTTTATTCGGAAGGGTGTGTTAGGTTTTGTCATTGTCCATTATATTCTTAGATAATATGATGCGTATGTTAGCTTTATTAATGTGAAAAAAACCTTGTTATTAGCATCATATTCGTATATGGCTGTAGTTATTGTCTAACTTCAAATCTGATCTCTTTTGTTGTTGGTGTGTTTTGTTTGTTGTTGTTTTGTTGTGAGCTAACAGAATATATACCCTTTTGAACTGATGTGGCTCATTCTACGTTGATATTCTTGTATCTCTTCTGACTTGTCTAAAGAAGAATCTCTATTACAATAAGGTTGTATATATACACTATTTTCTTCAGATAGCGAGTAGTTTCGCAGTGCTTGTACGATGACATCCCTTCGCATCTCTACGCTTGTTGTTGATAACTCACGAGGAGTTTCGATTATCCCACGATGTATCATTATATTTAACGATAACCGCATGGCGACGTTACATCGCTTGTATTCCTGTCAGAGAGTCACATATTCAATAAGTATTGCAATCACTTTATTGCGAAAATGTATAAGCATAAAATCATTTTTCGATGTATTTTAGAGTTCGGTATTTTCTGAAAGAGGGCAGGCTGTCTAAAAAAGAAGATAAGCCTCTAAAAAACTTTACTATCGCGTTCGTCATACTCGTCATAGTATTATTTATTGGGAGCGTAAGGTTATGATAGAATTTTTTTGCGTAAATGCTATTACATGTTAATGTAAAATCCCTCGTATGTTCGCTTTATTGACCAAAGTAGTTACATGAATATGCCCTCTGTTCATTCCGTCTGGATTGTGTGTGTGTTAAGTCTATGTTATAGTTCAAGTTTGAAGTCTACATAGAGAAAAACTTTACTTTGTTTGTCATGATATCTTACCCAATTTTATGGTATTATACTTCGATGATAGTCACAGGCTTCTATGTCTTAAGATTTTCTCTGTAATACTAATACTGCTGTTAATGTATAAAATCTAACATTGTCATGTTGAACTACTGTGATTCGGATAAATTATTGACACTGGTAGATTATGTTTTTGTGAGCTTTGTAGTACTTACCTCATACTGTAAGAATAGTTTGGAATCTATTTAATGTATAGAAGCCTAAAATATTCTTTAAACTGTGAGTCATATTTGTCTTGTGGAATATTATATCTTAGTTACTACCTAAAGTTACATCGATTGCGCATATAGTAGCCCCATTAACTCAGTAATGACAATATCGTGATTAACACTATTTCGAGAATTTACTTATAATTAGCATACTTGTCGTACAATCATAATCCTAGCATTCAATCTAAGAACCTAAAGAAAATAAAATAAGTAACAAATCGTAACAATGCTGACGGTAGTATGTATTATCGGAAAGATCTTATTCGTTTGTTAACATGATTACTCATCGTTAATGTACAAAATAGTTAACAGATGTACGTTATAGCTATTTAGAGACATGACATGAATTCATGTGTAGAAAAGTTAACGTTTTTGATGTATATTTAGTGACTTTACTGTTGTATAAAGAGTGGAACTTTGTTAACGTTGAGACCATTTATTCCTGTTTAAGATGATGTTAGCGTTCGTTCGTTGGTTATATTCCATATTAGATGATGTTTCAAGTATGCTTATTAATGGGATGTTACTGTGTCAGTGTAAGGTTTAACGAAATATGTTAGAGATATGCTTGAAAAAAGTAAGAATAGTTACGTTTTGCATGCAATGTAGTTAACTTTAGTGGGCTAAAGTGTGTGGAACTTTGTTAATGTTGACTGCGTATTCGTGTATAAGGTGTGATAGGTTTGTCTTTGACATTATTTTCTTAGTTCATGTAGTTCATGTTATCTATGTTAGCTTTATTGATGTTGGAAACCTTATTATTTTAGAGTATATTTGGTTGATCAGTATGATAATTAAAACATGTTGTGATAAATTTTAGTTAAATATGACCATGTTTTAGTGTAAATAGCATGTTATGTTAGAATTATGTTGTACAAAGTGTGGATAGCGTTACGTATTGCTTGCTATGCTAGTTACTTTACTGTGTTAAGTGTGGAACTTTGTTAATGTTTAACAGTTTATTCTCGTGTTTAAGATGTGTTATGTTGTCGTTTGTGACAAAATTCATAGTTCAAAGACTGAATACTTAAGAAAGACTTATAAAATGTGAAAAATAAACTTTGTTACGTCAAACATATATTGATTGATCTTTGTATAAAGACTTGATTTTAGTTATGTTTATCCAAAATTGATACTCGAAGTGACTTGAATCAATAGATCAATAGATCAATAAAGATCCACAGGGGGGCTATATGGGCACGCGAGGGAGCGTAGATAGTGGCCTTATTTAGTGATTACTGCTTAGGTATGTAAAACGCTTACAATTTTCAGTAAAAATTGGACCTTAACATCAATAGACAATAGATCACAGATGGTCAGGAGGAGGTTGGATAGGTGGTTGATTTAGTGATTTACTGCTTTAGGACGTATGTAAAACGTTACAATTTAAGTAAAAAATTTGACCTTTAATCAATAGATCAATAGATCACAGATGGTCAGAGGGAGGCTTGGTCATGCTGGTGGATGGGGTTTTGATTTAGTATTTACTGCTTTAGGTATGTAAAAACTAAAATTTGTAAGTTATAAAACATAAAAAGTGAAAGAATAATTTTATTTATTTATTTATTTATTATTATTTGTGTAGTCGTGTGAGTTGCGTCGTGAGAGCACTTAAATTTTCAAATCTACAGACCGAAACATATAATAAAGACACCAAATTGTATCATTACACTAATATTAATAACTCGGAACACCTGCCACCGGAGCCAGCACCGCGCACCCTGCTCCACCCTCTACTCGTGCTGAAGTTCAGATCTCCTTTCTCATTCGTTCCCTCCTTATTCAACTTTCATCCTTCTTCATTCCTCCTTTCTTCTTCTGTTTTGAACTCTGTGCTCTTTTTTCAGTCGGGACCCCCTAATGGGAGGTCCTAGGACACCCTACACAGACTTATAACCCTAATATTCGAGATCTACGGGCTCATAACCTTTATAAGGACACCAACATTGTTGTTATACGAATGTTATTAACTAATCGCACCGCACCCGGCCCTCAGCATCCGGGTGCCATACCAACTCTGATCGCTTCTCAGACTCCTCCTCCCTCATTCTTCTTCCCTAATCTACGTGTCTTCCTCCTTTCCTCCTCTTCTTCCTTCCTCTGTTTTGCATTCGATGCATTTCTTCTTCTGCTAAGTGCTTTCCATGCATTTCTTCTTCTTTTTTTTCTAAAGGGCGACCCCCCTCCGGTGCGCCGTCCCTAGACTCAGAAGCAATCCGTTTCCGTCTCCGTCTCGACTCCGACTCCTCGATCACCTCCAATTACAGTCTTCTACGATCATTTTTAATTTTACGGGGCAGCGTCCCCCTTACGGGGACGCAAGGAACGTAAATCTCGCTCGACGCAGGATTACGTCCACTCACGTATAACTTCCACATCCAAATTTCATTCCGACTCGTTAAACCTAACAGGGTTTTCAGGACGATTGACCTTGTGCTAAGGGGCAACAACCCCCTTTAGGGTACCTAGGGTCACCAAAACGTCTGTGATCAGTTTATCACCCACAATGAATATACATACCAAGTTTGAGGCGATAGCTCTATTCCTTCCTATCGAAAAAGGTGTAAGCGGCTTGTGTATGCGCACGCGCGCGTAATAAAAATATACAACAAACACAGCACAAACCTTCGCGTTTGTCTGTTTGTCGGTGATAGCCCTTCGGCTATCATTCTCCATCATAAACCTCAATATCTCTATTCATTTACTATAGAAAAAAGGTGCGACTGCCCGACGCTTCACTACTTATATATATATAATACTAATATATATATATATATATATAATATATATAATAATATTAATATATATATATATATATATATATATATATATATATATATATATATATATACATATAGTATATATAGTATATACTATATATATTTATATACTATATATACTATATATAAATTATAATATTATATAATATATATTATATATATATATATACTATATATATATATATTATACTATACATATATATATATACATAGTAATAATATATATTATAATATATATATATAGATATATATAGTATATATATATATATATATATATATATTTATATAATATATAATATATATTATATATAGTATATAATAATATAACTAATATATATATATATTATATATATATCTATAATAATATATAATATATATATATATATATATTTAATATATATATATATAATATATATATATATATATATATATATATTATATATATATAATATAGGTATATATATAGTATTATACTATATTATACTATATATTAATATATATTTACTATATATATAGTATATATATATATATATATGATATATACTATATATATATATAATTATATATATATATATATATATATATATATATATATATATAATATATATATATTCTATATAATAATCAGGCTGGCGCGTCGCACATTTATAGGTGGTTGCATCTGACATTTCACACACACACAATTATATAATATAATATATATAATATATATATATATACTTATATATATAAATATATATATATATATAATATATATATATATATATTACTATAATATATATATTATATATATATAATATATAATAGTATACACCTCGCTGTCAGGTAATACAGCCCCACTCGCGCCATGATCAAAGATATCGCTGGGCTGGGAGTAGCGATCGGGGGCGCTATGAGGTCTCGTTAGGTGTGTGTGTGTCTGTAGCGTCCTCTCAGCGGTGGCGTCGGGCCGTTACGCTGCGTGGGGCGAGGTGTCAGCTTTACGGACGCCCGTTGTACGCAGTCGGTAGTCGTGGCTGTGTTAGACGTGAGTTTAGCGGGAGGTTCGCTGCGCCCGAGAGGAGTCTTCGGGACTGCCAGGTCGCAGTGTGGGTCCGTTCGTTCCCTTCTCTCTGCTTCTTTAGTCGACGCTAGTGGGTGCTTGAAGATGTAGTAGTGGGAAGTCATGTCATTGTTCCTCCGCGTTTGAGTCGTCGCATCAGCATCCTGGAGCATGAGCCTGTGGTCGTCTTTTGGTGATGGGTTCATCGCGACTGAAGGTAAGTGGGTGCGCAGCTAGGATTCTCTATATATCGTTCGGTGAGGTTTGATACTGCGTGGCTTGTGGGGTGCGCGTGCCAAGTAGGCTGCTCGGTACGTGCTCAAGCGGGTCTGTGGGGGACCGCAGGATGATGGCGAAAACATTGCATCGGCCGTCTCGGTGGCGCATAGCCGCGGTGCGTGCCCGAGATCGGCGCTGCTGGTGCGATCGTTTAGCCGGTTATGCTGCTCGAGTTCTTCTTCTTTGTTTTCTGGTTATAGATGGTTAGGTTCGTCTGGCGGTTTTGGGTGCACGGCACGCGCGTGCTTCGTCTTCTTTGTATTCGAGAGATCTAGCGTAGATCGTTGCGGCGATGGGTGTGTTGCAGGCCGTGTCGGCGGTTGGCGTTCAGTTCTCGTCTCGACGTAGGGCGGTGCGCGTTTATAGTATTATAAGTATATATAATACTTATAATTATTAATATAATATAATAATAACTTATTACGTATCATATAAGGTGTAAATGTGCATTATATATCTTATTTAGTATATATATATATATATATATAGATATATATATAATATATATAACTATATATATATATATATATATATATATAGATAAATATAACTAGTATATATATATATATTAGTATATATATATACTATATATATTATGTTATATAGACAGATACAAAGATGCCATGTTTTACGACTCCCCTCAGTTTTTTTGAAAATTTTTTTTTTTTTTTTTTTTTATATATTTCTAAGTATATGATCTAACAGTCAATTTAAGGGTCTGAAAAAAAACATGATTAAAAAAATATATAGGACAGTTACGTTTTACGACTCCGTCAGTTTAAATTTTTTTTTTTTTTTTTAAATCTAAAGTTCTTACCCAAGGCTTATATATATATATATTGCGCCTTACTCAAGAATTTTACCCACGACGGGAAGCCCCCCGGCCCCACTTCTGAATAAAAAGTTAATTAGTAGGTACTAACTATATCTATTAATAGTACTAATAACCTATATACTATACTAGCTATTACTATTATATTATATATGCAATATGTAGAGCCGTAGCGCTTTATATCTAAACTTATATAGTAGTTTAAATACAGTATATTCTAGTACTATATGATAAAGTAGATCACTATATACTAGTATATAACTGATACTATACAATTATATATATTTGATCATGTACAAACGTAATAAATTAGTGTTGCTACCCACACGTCTCCTACCTATATATCTTACTAATTACCCACTGCTCATTCACGTTGTTTACAAAGCTATGTAGGTAAATGATATTTTTTTATATACTCGAATACGCCCTTATTTTATAATATATATATTATAGTAGTATTATTATATATATATATACTATATATATATATATACAATACTCGTATAAAATATCTAATAATATCATATATAAATCACTATAATAGTTACCTATTTATATATATATAATTATTATATAGTCATTACAACTATTACATATAGTATATAGATACCCACCTATATTATAGTTGATCATACATATAATACACTATATAATATATATATATACTATATATATATAATATTTATATATATATATATATATATATATAAACTACTATATATACTATATATACTATATACCTCTATATATATATATTATATATATATTATATATATATCTATATATATATATAATAATATATATATATATATATATATATATTATATATTACATATATATATAAATATAAGCTGATAACTATATATATATATATATATATATATATATTAATATATATAATATATATATATATACTATATATATATAATATATATATATTATATATATATAAATATATACTATTATATATAATATATATATATAATCATTATAGTATATATCATATATAATATTTACTTATCTATATATAACAATTACTTATCTATATTCATATACTATCATATTAGTTATATAGCTCTTATATATTCATATCAGAGTGTGGGCAAAACGCAAATGAAAGCGCAAAGCCGCAAAGCGCAATTTGCGCTTTAGTTAAAAAATGTGCGCTTTTGCGTTTTACAGGCGTCGAAAATTTCAAAAAAAATGTGCGCTTTTGCATTTCGCTGCATCAACTTCTTAAGATCGGCGCAAAAGCGCAAATTTGCCCTCTATCTAAATAATTTGCGTTTTGCGCTCTTAATCTAAATTAATTTTGCCGCTTGATAGTACTATATTATAGTATATATATATTATATATATATATAAATAGATATATATATATATATATTATATATATAATATATATATATATATATATATAGATATATAAATATATATATATATAGAGCTATATATATATATGAAGTCATCATAAATCAATAATAATAATAATAATAATAATAATAATAATAATAATAATGAATAATTAGAGTTAATAATAATAATAATAATAATAATAATAATAATAATAAAAATTAATAATAAATTAATAATAATAATAATAATAATAATAATTAATTAAAAAGAATAAAAATAATAAAAATAATAAAAAGAATAAAAAATAACTAAAAATAATAAAAATAATAAAATATAATTAAAAAATAAGTAAAAAAGTAAATCTTATAACCCGCAAATTAATAATAATAATAATAATAAAATGATAATAGATAATAATAATTAATACATAATAATAATAATAATTAATAATAATAATTAATAATAATAATAATAATAATAATATAAATAAATAATAACCCTAATAATAACTAAAAATAATAATTAATAGACTAATAATAAATAAATAATAATAACCACACCGTCACAATAATAATAAATAATAATAAAAATAATAATAATTAATAATTAATAAATAATAATAATAATAATAATAATAATAATAATAATAATAATAATATAATAATAATAACATTATTATATTTACCATATTATTATAAATGATATTTTTAACATTTATTATTATTATTATATTATTATATTATTATTATTATATTATGATCTATGATTATTATTATTATTAGTATTGATTATTATTATAGCCAATTTACTAAGTTTATGGGTTACTTGTTTAGCGATTAAACCTTTTTTAGTGCTTTTGATTACAAATTGGATAAAACAGATTTAATAGAGCTAGCTCTTAACAGGAAAGAATTGCACAACGGTTTGAAAGTCGCGAAGTGTTAACTCCTTAAATTATGAGTTTGATGCTGCCGTATTCCCAATGAAAAAAAATCAGCCAGATGACTTTGGAAGCACACTATGCCCTATCTTATCAAGTTACCTTGGTCGGTCAGAGCATAAGGAGCATATTGTAGGGCAATAGAGATGCTTACCAATGTAAAAAAAAATCCTTCAGCTTTGACATTAAATCAACACATAGCGTTTTTTTTAGTTTTTATGTTGTTTTTAATTTTAAAATTCAACCATTTAAAATATTTCACATATTTTATTTTATGAAGAAGATTTTAGCTTTTTAACTTTCTTTAGAAACACCCTTTCTTTGCGCACAAGGAGTTTTTATCTGCAATTGAAGAGAGGTCGAAGCGGGCCGAGCTTGCACTCAACAGACAGCTGAGACACCCAGCAAAAAACATCACACCATCATTTTCCAGTCTATGTCGAAAATATTTCAAATAGAAAGAGACGCTCTTGAGTGTCCTTTACTATAGTTTTATTTTAAGTACAGGTTAACTATAAGTGTTGTCACAACTAACAGGTTAAAAAAACTTAAACAGGAATACGAGTCCATACAAAAATAATTTTCGAATTTAAATACTAAGTTTCAATTTGTCATTAATATCATTTCTCATCAAATATTAGTTTGTTTCTAGAATTTCTGCTGACTATGAATTGGCGCCTATTCACATTGTGAGAGTCTGCAGTCTCTTTGTCGAATTACTGTCCTACCTGAACTCTGGATTTCACTCCCTCCAGAAGAAAATGGTCGCAGGATCTTTGATTCATTATGCAAATATGAAGGTTGATTAACAACATTATCAGAGGTCTATGCGCCCCACACAACCGCAGACAGCTGGTACTCGGAACAACAAAACAGGAGTTTTCTGGGCGATGACGTTCACTGGATAAAAATCGACATATACTTTGAAGAGAGAGAGAGAGAAGGATTTTCTTTGCCTGTAAGTAGTTATCTGTTTCTTCAGATACCAGCACAGTCCTAGCCCAACATATTATAATATTCATCAACAATTGCATTCGAGCATATAGTTAAGTAAAAATCAATATGAAATAATAACGAAATTGCTGAAAAAAATTATAATTCCAAATAATAAGAGAGAAACAACTAATTAAAAAAAAAATTATATAGGTTTGTCTGCCAATTACAACAGGATAACGGGCATAATTCTGTGCAGACCTTACGTGAGTGATCAATCAGAAACGGAGACGAAGAAGAAGAATAACCAGGCCACCAGATTGCAAGAAGATAGCTGAGTTAACGCTGAAGAGATGGAAGCAAATTAACAGATGTGACACAGAGGTTCTTTCATGAGCGTAAATACCTCTGCTTCAGTCTAGGAATCTGCTCGGGAAGAACATGAGTGTGCATCGTGAGTGCCCTGAGAGTGAGAGAGCAGTGTGTGCTACTGTAAGGAGTGTTTCAAGTATTGTTCCTCGCGTGGTCCTCTATTGTTCAAGGATCGAGTGTGTGATGAAAAACATTACGCATAATCGCCTAGGAGATTCGGTGGAATGCCGTAAGAACAGGGAAAACGAGCATACTGTTGGTTGGAGATTAAGAGAGTGAGTTGGGAACAAGGTTAAGAACAACCAAATGTTACAGCGCTGGAACTGTCCATTATAGCGGATTCGTATAAAAACTTGCTAAGACTCGCTTGGATAGTCGCATACACATATCAACAACCATTTGTACTGGAAGCAAAAAGACTTGTCTCAGTACTTAATAAATTAATAAGAGGTAATGCGAAGTAACATCGAAAATAATGTGCGCTATTGCTGTAGCGTGACTATGGTTTGCAGAAGAGAAAGAATGCGTGCCGGGAGTCCTATTGACTAATCTTCTTCCTCCTCCAAGACAACGATCGACGAAATGCAACAGAGAGTGGAAAATTTAAACTATGAACAAAAGGCTGAGTCAAACTACTTTCGAAAGGCAACCAAAGGCAACAAAAGGCGAAAGAAACAGGGCTTGACACCCGAGGATCAGCAGTCTTTTATGATTCTTTAATTTGCTTATTAGGCAAACAGCCCCTGCACTCTTCCCTACGTTCAAACTCGGGAGTGTACGTAAGTTAAATACGAGGGGTAGCTGCCAACAGCAGGATACTGAAGCAGTAGTTAAAGTGTAATATTGCATCGTAATCTAACTCGTCCACATTAAGGCACTGAAGGTGATGGGACCGAGTCTGAAAGTGATCCAATTATGGTGAGTTATTTTTTATAATTTGGAACAAACTTAAAGCATCTCTTGTATTATATATTATAAGTACTATATATATATATATATATATATATATATATATATTTATAAAATTAATTTAATATATAGTATATATATATATATATATATATATATATATATATATATACTTATATATATATATATATATATAATATATATATAATGGTATATAGTATATATATATTATATATATATATATATATATAATATATATATATATATATAGTATATATATATATATGATATATATAATAATATATATATAATATATATTATATATATATATATATACATATATATATATATATATATTAATATATAGTATTAGTATATATATACTATATACTATATATATACAGTATATACATATATTATATTTATATTACTAGATACTATATATATATATATATATAGTATATATATATATATACTATATATATTTATATAATCATACTATATATATATATTATATATATATAATAATATATATATATATATATATATATATACTAAGTTTATATATATATATATATACTATATAATATTAATATATATATATATATATATATATATATACTATATATATATATATAATATCATTTACTATATATATATATATATATAATATATTACGGTAATATATATATATATATATATTTATATATATATATATATATATATATATATATAATATATATATATATATAATAGTAGTATAAATATATATATATATTTATACTTATATATATATATATATATAGTATATATACCAATTTATATATTACAATATAATTCACAATACACTGACATAATTTTCAAATGAAACTTAAAAAAGATTTGAGTTCTGGATACCAATTTCAAAATATTTCAGGAACTGAAGGGTTCATATATTCAGCAGACACCTCTGGAGGAGAAGTTGGGACAAATCTTGGATAGCTGTGGCCCTGCAGTAAATGTTCCACCACAGTACCCCTCCTCACTAGGAACCTGTTTTCCGGCTGTGGAATACCACGAGAGCGGTCTGAAGCCGGAACTTGTTTATTAAGATAATAGCCCCATTACCCAGCTCAACGCCGGAAGAGTTGTTAGTCCAAGGCTCTGACATGCTAAAGACCAGAAGAGCGGCCAACCATTGGCATCCATCAAGTTGAAAAATTATCTATTAAAGGAATATACCCTATTCAGCACAGTCAAGAGGCAGAGCGAGGACAGAAGAGATTTAATACTTGCGCTTTATTTTTGTATATATTTTTTTTTGCGCTCCTTAATTTGTGCTTTTAAAAAAAAATTGATTTGGGACATGTGCGCTTATTGCGCATGCGGACTAATTGTTTTTGAAAAAATTTGTGCGCTTTTGAAGCGTGCCGGACTAAGTTTTCTCACTGTCTGCGCTTTGCGTTATGCGCTCTTAAAATTTAAAATTGCGCGCCCACCTCTCGATATTTTATATATATATATATATATATATATATATATATATATTATATATATATATAATATATATATATATATACTATATATATATAATATATATATATATATATATATATATATATATATATATATATAATTTGCGCATGCGGACTCAAATTGTTTTGAAAAATTGAGCGCTTTTGCGCTTGCGGACTTAAGTTTATTCTCACTTTGCGCTTTTGGCGTTTGGCGCTCTAAAAATTTAAATATTGCGCGTGCCCACTCTATTATTTTATATATATTATATATAGTAGCTATATATATATATATATATATTTATATATAGTATATATATATATAATGATATATATATATATATATAAATATATTATATATATATTATATGATTATATTATATATAGAAATATTAATATATATATATAATATATATACTATATATATATATATATATATATTATATATATATAATATACTAGGACCTATATTTATATATATCTATAGTATAGTATATAATATATATTATATATAATACATTATATATAATAATATATATAATATATATATATAGTATATACTACTATATCATATACGTATATATAGTATGACTAATATAATATATACGGCTACTATATAATAGGCCTATATAGTATATGATATATATATATCATAGTATAATATATATATATAGTATATATTTACTATATATATATTATATATATATATATAATAATATATATGAATAGCTATATATATATATTATTATAGTATATATGATAGGGCCTATTATATATAATATATATTATATATATAATATACTATATATATATTTATATATAAATATAATATAGTATATAGTTATATATATATAATAAATATTATATATATATATATATATAACTATTTCTTATTTATTTATAATATATATATATATATATATATATATATATATATATATATATATACTATTATTATATATATAATATATACTATATATATATATAATACTATAATATATATATATATAATTACTATATATATATTTAAGGAAGAACGATTCACTTTAATAATATAGCTGAAATGACCTTAAGGAAGTTGTGGAACGAGCGATCGTCAAGCAGAAGCGATACATTTCTTCATTTATATAACATCTGTAGCGTGTCTTTGTGGTTGAGTGTGTGTGTATGTGTGTGTGTGTGTGTGTGTATGTGTGTGTGTGTAGGTGTGTGTATCGTGCTTAAGATATCGCATCCTCAGGATGGTTCTGATTTAAGAAAAGGAATCTCTTGTGAGTCCTGTAAATCTCTCCTACAGACCTTTTTCTTTTCTTCTTCTTCTCTCTTCTTCTTTCTTCTTCTTGTTTCCTTTTCCTTTTCCTTTTTCCATTCCCTTTTCTTTCCTTTTCTTTTCCTTTTCCTTTTCCTTTCCTTTTCCTTTTCCTTTTCCTTTTCCTTTTCCTTTTCCTTTTCCTTTTTCTTTTTCTTTTTCTTTTTCTTTTTCTCTTTCTCTTTTCTTTTTCTTTTTCTTTTTCCTTTTTCTTTTTCTTTTTTCTTTTTTTTTTTTGATCTTGTTTTTTTTTCTCTGTTTTTTTATCTTTGTTCTAGGGTCTCTATTTTTATCGTTGTTTCGTTCTTTTAACTTTCCCTCTGGCGATCACGTTTTTTTACAACTACTCCGTTATTTTTTTTTTCTTCAGAAGAACTAGCCCAGACAGTTACACCCAACGCGCTCCACCCTCTCCACACCAGCAATCTTATCTATCTTTTTTTTTGTTGTTTGTCCCCCCCCTTGCCTTTTTTTTTTTTTCTTGGTTTTTTCTTCTTCTTTCTTTTTCTTGTTTGTTTCTTCTCTTGTACCCCCCTTTCCATGCTGGTATTTCCGTGTGCGGTTTCTTTTTTATTTCATGGCAATAGCGGTCTCGGCCATCCGGACCCTTTCTCCCCCCCCCACTTTTCATCACCTCTGCAGTACTCTTACGCCCTTATTTTTTTTTTTTTTTTCTTTTTTTCTTTTTTTTTTTCTTTTTTTTTTTTATTTCTTTTTTTTATTTTTTTTCCCCCATCCCCTGACTTTTTATTACCTTTTTTTTATCTTTTTTCTATTTTTTTTTTTTTTTTTTATCTTTACACTATTTTTATATTTTGATATTTTCCCCAGGAACTTCCTCTGTCCTCTTTTTCTACTTTTTTTGCTTTCTCTTTCCTTTTTTTTTTTTTCCCCCCACCCCCCTGTTAACCCGATCCGTTCCATGCTTTCCCCCTTTGTCTTAGCATCATTATATAAAATTTTTACCCTTACCCTTTTTTTTTTTTTTCCCCCGCCACCCCCCTTTTTCTCTTTTCCTCGCTAATCATTTTTTTTTATCGCCCCCCCCACAATGGTACCTTCTAAGCCCATTTTTTTTTATTTTTTCATATCTTTTCCACTCTTTTTTTCATTTTCTTCTTCTCTTCTTCTTCTTCTGCTCTTCTTCTTCTTCTTCTTCTTCTTCTTCTTCTTCTTCTTCTTCTTCTTCTTCTTCTTCTTCTTCTTCTTTTTCTTTTTCTTTTTTCTTTTCTTTTTTTATTTTTTTTTCTTTTCTCTCTTCATTATCTTTGTTTATTCTCTTTTCTTTTCTTTTTAATCTTTTTCTTTTCGTTTTTTTTCTTCTTCCTCTTCTTCTTCTTCTTCTTCTTCTTCTTCTTCTTTCTTCTTTCTTCTTCTCTTCTCTTCTCCTTCTTTCTTCTATCCTTCCTTCTTCTTCTTCTTCTCTTCTCTCTCTCTTCTTGACCTCTCCCTTCTTCTCCTCCTCATCTCTCTCTCTCTCTCTCTCTCTCTCTTCTCTCTCTCTCTCTTCTCTCTCTCTCTCTCTTCTCTCTTCTCTCTCTCTCTCTCTCTCTTCTCTCTCTCTTCTCTCTCTCTCTCTCTCTCTCTCTCTCTCTCTCTCTCTCTCTCTCTCTCTCTCTCTCTCTCTCTCTCTCTCTCTCTCTCTCTCTCTCTCTCTCTCTCTCTCTATAGCACATAAATTTTCTTACGTGTTAAGCGAGGTACTCCCTTAAACATTTGATTTTTAAAATTAGTATGTCCGAAGCGTTTGTAGTTAATTTTGCATGTGTAATTAAGCTCGGAATTCGGTTTGCGTGCAGTGCTGAACACAGTTTTCAACTTTACGCTTCGTGAACAACGGACACTTACTTTGTTCGCCGCTAAAATCCAGGAATATTTTTAAAATATCAAAAAAGTTTTTTTTGGGAGTCAAAAATTTTTTTTTTTTTTTTTTTTTTTTTTTTTTTTTTTTTAAAAGAGAAGGGATGCGGAGAACGTCCTTTTTTCTGCATGCTTTAAGTCGGATTCCGACTCCGGCTCCGCTCCGGCTCCGCTCCGGCTCCGGCTCCGTTCGATCCATAGCCAAGTTTTGAAGGAAGAAAGTGGATATGGCTGTTTATATCACAATTTACACCTTATGATTGAAAACTACATTTTAAATAAAGTGTTATGCGTTTTATATACAAAAAAATAACACATGCACAATAATAACACATAAATATAGGCGTTAATTGCACTTTAAATTTAAACACATACACACACACACAATATTACAAGGTAAAAATGAAAATAACGCTTAAATAACTTTATTTTAACACATTACTAACACATAGGGTGATAAATAACCAGATAAACCTGTTAACGTTTTTAGAATGTATGTTTAGTAAAAAGTTTGTTTAATTTATGTTAATTGACCTTGCTAAAATTTAGCTTTTTAGAGCTAATATCGACCTAAAAATCTAGATCTATCTACTTTTTAGCTAAATAATGTATAAATAAAGAACATTCTTCATGTTGATCATAGAGGAGGACATGCGACAAGGATATTATGTTTTAGTCTATATTATTATATTCTATTTCTAGAGCAATCTCCATTTTTCTAGGCCATTTTTCACAGTTTAAATATATATATATATATATACCCTAATTATATAAACTACTATATTACTTATATACCCTAAGTATATATAGTATTATATATACCTACTATATTATATACTATAATATATATAGTTATATATCATATATCATATATCCTATCATAATAGTAGTACATATATATATATATTGTAACATACTATATTATATATATATATATACTATATACTCATAATATATATATATATACTATATAGCTATATTATATAATAATATTATAGTATATATATATATATTATATATAGTATATATATATATATATATATACTATAACTATATATAACTATAAATGCATTCTGTAATATATATTTTTACTATATATATATACTACTAGTACTATAAGCTATCATATATATATATATATATATACTAATATACTATATATATATTATATATATATTTATATAATACTATCATATATCATATATATCGTATAAGGAGTAAATTATTTTTCTTGCAATATTTGAAAGTAACAATTATATATTATTCTGCACTTTTAAATATCCTAATTTATTTTTATGAAATATTTTCATTATTATTATTATATTATTATATCTCATTATTATTATTATTATTACTGCTATAATAGTATTATATTAGTATTAGTATTATTACTTATTATTATATTATGATTTATTACTATTATTATATTATTATTTTATTATTATAGCTAGTAGTGAGTTAGTAAGTAGTAGGAGTAGTAGTCAGTATATGGGTATATTATTAATAATGTACAATAATATAGTAGTAGTAGTAGTAGTAGTAGTAGTATAGTAATAATAGCGTATTAAGTAGTATAGTAGTAGTATTAGAGTAGTGAAATGGAAGAAAACCATTACTGGCAGCCCTATATCTTTGCAGTATCGTTCGTGGAAGGGCGTTCCTCGAGTAAGACTTACGGTGAGTAGTAGTAGTAGTAGTAGTGGGAACAGAAATACTCTCTGGCTCTTCATACTGAAAGCGATACACCCTCTGGTGCATCGCGATATTGTTTTTGAATTCGAGATAGAGTACGTTATGTAAATTGATAATATAGATAGGTATTTATTAAAAAATGATTTTGCTAAAAAACATTTTATTTATGCAATATAGATAATAGTTTGTTGGAAGTAAATAATTAAAAAAAGAAAGTAATTTTTTATTTGCTGTATCGAGCGTGAATGTTTTAGGTGTTTCTTTTTTATAAAAATAATATTAAAAAACTGACAATTTACAATTTTTTTCTTCATCTACGCGATATAGAAAATAATGAATGAAGGATAATTATTTACAAATCATAATAAACGAAATATATAATTATATATTAATAGGTAAAAGCCACGAAAAGCGTATAATTATCTATTTTTAGTAAAAAAAATTTAGACGCAAGTGTTATGA
>JABUQX010114518.1:32500-40000 GCA_015478945.1 Trachelipus rathkii | reverse complement strand
AGACCTATCATGATGTCGTCAGTTTTTTTAAAGTTGCTTGGGAGTGTGGACCTTTGAATTGTAGAAAATTATATATCCTTAGACAACAGACAAATGGATTTAGATAAAAATATTCAACGGAAACGGCCTTATTTCTATTTTAAGAAACAATAGTAAATTTACATTAATAATGGTCTTCGCCATGCCGTTTTGACAACAAAGCATTTGATAAAGGCAAATCAAGCAGTATTATTTAAAAATTAGAATCTATGCAATATTCCGGTGCCATTGTATACGTGTTTTTATAGTATTTTGTAAACAGTGTGTGCATATGTTAAATTTAAGAATGGTCTCAAATGAATGGCTTATAAGAAATGGTGTTAGACAAAGGGGAATTTTGTCTCCATTATTGTTTAATATTGACATTAATGATCTTGTAAAAGATATAGTGAAAAGTAGAATAGGTATCAAAGCAGAATCTTGAATATAATAATAATAATTATTATTATTCTTATTATTATTATTATTACTATTATTATTATTATTGTAAATTTATGTGTAAATTTAGTGAATAATTTTTGTTACATATATGGCGAAATAACATTTTCGCCATAAAAACGCAATATGGCGCCTCTTGTTTAGTTTTGTTAGCTCCATCGGTAGATGGCCTCTTAAAAACTATTAAATACGTAAAATTCCATTTTCGGATCCATGTCTAAGTATTAATTAATATAAATAAAAGTGGAGTTTTTAATTTTAAAAAAAGTAAGACAAATAAAGAAAATTTACCATAATCAAAAATATCTCATGGTATTTTAAAAAACTTGAATGAGATTAAATATCTCGGTTTTATTTTTTAAATGAAAATTTAGAGGAAGGGGCAGATATAAAAAGAGCTAGGGACAAATTCTTGGGACCTGTTTAATGTTTCATTAAAATATTTGTCTGTTAATGTAGATATATTGTTATATTTATTAAGATCTGCATCAAAAATTCTTCATAGATAAATTTTTGGATAATGTCAAATAGTAGTATTTGAAGTATGCTTTCATAATTCTTTAAAAAAATATATATGTAAAGTTTCTAATAGAATTAGTAATCATCTAACAGGCGTACAGAAGGGCTGCCAATGTTTAATCATTTCTTAAACTGCCTTACAAATTGCGCACTGTTTTTAGGCGTTACTTAACAATCCATGTTATTTTGCCAGAAAAATACTTAAGTTTTTAAGGTGGGTATCATGGTGAAAGCACATCAAGGAATATTTATGAAATATGGAGTAATTGATTTATTTAATAATGACCTTAAATCGAGGATTAAATTTGCTCAAGACAGAGAAGATACCCTAAGATAAAACATGCCATTATTATTAATGGAACTCATTTGTATAATAATTTTTTAACTTTTGTTTTACTTTTTAGTTTTATTTTACTTCTAAATGTACTATGTTTACGAAATAAAGAATTAAAGACGAAATTAAAAACTCTCTCTCTCTCTCTCTCTCTCCTCTCTCTCTCTCTCTCACTCTCTTCTCTCTCTCTCATCCCCCTAATATTCGCAAAGGCTGATATATTAAGAGAGCATATATATATATATATATATATATACAGCAGGTTGCTATATATATATATATTATTATATATATATATATATATATAGTATATTACAGAAAGGTTGTTATATGTTATTGGTATATGTTATTAATATGGTATATATATATAAGGTTATTATATATGTTACAGTTATACATATATATATATATATATATATATATATATATATATAACTCTAATGATGCTCTAACCACTTTTCTCATTGCTCATTGGCGCAGTATGGTACTGAAAAAAGCTTCATATCTAGTTACAACATCCTTCACATATGAAGAGAGCATACATCGTGCTAACAGAAAAGTTCATAAATTGCAGATTTATATAAAATACTTAAACAATATTTACAGAGTTTGAAATCCCTGTCAGTATTTTTTAAGATTTTAAATTCAATTTTGAATAAAAAATTAAAGAATTTGACATTATATACTTAAAGTCGTCGTAGTCACTTTGCCCATAAGCTGAGATTTACAAGTCAAAGCTTAGGACAAATCTTTTTTTTCATGGTTTATAATTGTTTTTTTTTTTAATTATTATTATTATTCTAAAAGGATAAAGTTTAATAAGAAAGAAGATATTTCCAACAGTTTCACCATGTGAAGTGTAGAAGAAAAAATTTCGGTGTTGTAACAGTAAAAATAATAACTTTTGGCAATGAAAAATTTAAATATTATTATTATTATTATTATTATTATTATTATTATTATTATTATTATTATTATTATTATTATTATTATTATTATTATTATTATTATTATTATTATTATTATTATTATTATTATTATTATTATTATTTATTATTATTATTATTATTATTATTATTATTATTATTATTATTATTATTATTATTATTATTATTATTATTATTATTATTATTATTATTATTATTATTATTATTATTATTATTATTATTATTATTATTATTATTATTATTATTATTATTATTATTATTATATTATTATTATTATTATTATTATTATTATTATTATTATTATTATTATTATTATTCTGCATTTTTAATACTTGCTTTTTTAATATTTGCTTTATTTTGGAACATCTTAAAAAAATAAACATTTTTCATTATAAATACAGGACACAGAACATGGTGATCTGCACTATTTACAGAAACAAATAAAAAAATTATGAACATAATACATTAGTTTGATAATGAGGAAAGTAATTAGGTTGGTAGAGGAAACGAATCCTGAAAATAATTTTAGGATTGAGGGTAAATTAAATAGATCTATAGAAATTAAAAGCACAGTCACTCATATTAAAAGTTATAAAGAGAATTTTGGGCTATACATTATAGAATTAATAAAGTATTAAATAGATAAGTGAGGTCTTAGTTTCCTTGTGTCTATGAAAATAAAGCAATAGAGAAGACCTAAGCTAACTTAGCCTAAACTAACCTAGCCTAGCCTAACCTAACCCCAACTTTAAATCCTAACCTAACCTAACCTAACCTAACCTAACTCCAACTCTAACCTAACTAGAACCTAACCTAATCCTAACCTAACCTAACCTAACCTAACCCATCCTAACCTCAACCTAACCTAACCAATGTTTTTCCTGCATAACTTTCTGAATTTATTTAATAGCTATAGTTTTTTTAGGCTTATTTATAAAGTCTTTCGATTATATTTTATATTTTATTTTATTTATGTAGGAAAGAGATATCGTATCTAAATGTTGATAGTTATTAAAAAAAGCAAATTCTCTTTGCCTTTCTCTCTCTCTCTCTCTCTCTCCTCTCTCTCTCTCTCTCTCTCTCTCTCTCTCTCTCTCTCTCTCTCTCTCTCTCTCTCTTTCTCTTTATATATATATATATATATATATATATATATATATATATGTAGATAATTTAATATATACATATATATTGGTTATATACATATATATATATATACATATATTATTATACTACATATATACTAGAGCTGGGCGCGCCTATAATTCTTTTGAGTGCGCCTGCGCCTATGTGCCTATGGCGCCGGACCTAGTGCGCCTAGCACCTATGCGCCTATATTTCTTTGTCACATCAGCGCCTGAGCTGCCTCGGTGCCTATGCGCTTTTGACTTTCGCCGTCCGAAGTTGCTAGTTTTGATAAACTTATTTGCAAAGTAAACTGTGATAATAAAAGCATGCTTTATAAGGAAGAAAAACACATTTATTAATTCTTTGTACTCAAAACACCGTGTAAACCAATATTCACACGCCTCTTTCCTCCCCTCCATGTCCTGTAATCCATGCTCTTCCTCAGATATCCAGCACGGAGCGCCTGAAGAAGCTGAAAAACTCTTCACAGAGCCATAGCTGCCGCAACCTATCTTGCAGCCATTGAACCACAACCATATATGCTATTATTACATATACATATGCTATTAGCATATGGCGTTGCTGGCTATTGCTGGAGTTATGAGAGTATATTGGCATATATACAGCATGTTGGTTGTTGTTGGTTGGTTATTGAGTATACATATTAAAGTGCGTATATATGGCTAAGGTTGGGTTATATACTGGCATATACGCTATATATACAGCAGAAGTTATGATATGATGGCGTATATGTTATATTGTTATTATATACATATATATATATATATATATATATATATATATATATAGTTATGAAAGAAGATATATATATAGTATAGTGATATATGCATATATATATATATATATATATATATATATATATATATATATATATATATATATATATATATATATATATATATATATATATACAGGCGCAGGGTTAATGCTACGGTAGTTTTTACACCTCGGCTTTTATAGAAATTACGTACAAGCCTGCTGCTCGAAGTTCTGAACTTTCTTTGCGGTAAAACCTTTGTTCCCGTTCATAGGCGTCTATAGGCACAGAGAATTGGCTGTGCGCCCTTGCCTTTAGTCCGCCTTTAAAATTGTTGCGCCTGGCGCAGCCTCTTCCGCCCGCAAATTGAGGTTAGTGCGCCATAGGCGCAGGGTTAACCCCGGTGCGGTGGCGCAACGCCCAGCCTCTGATATATATATTATTATTAGTATATATATATATATATGTTGTTGTTATGGTGTATATATATATATTAAGTTATATATATATATATATATATATATATATATATATATATATATATATACAGTATATGTATATATATGCATACAGGTGTTTTAATGCTTTGTTGTAATTCTTAAGTCGACTGATCCAAAGAGAAAAGGTGAAACAAAACAGAGAAAGCGTGTCAGTATGTTATCTGATCAGTCAACGCAATCCATCGTGGAAGAACCATATACGTTGTAAGCGAAAACAGACAGCTCCTTGCTGACGGTCACTTAGCTGTGAGTCTTCGTTGTAGAAGCGAGGACGCGAGCGGGAACATATTCTATTAATAAGATGACATATTTAACCTTTCTTTCTTTAGAAAGTTTTGCCTGCACCGCAGATGAGTTAGATAAGTGAAGCCAAAAACAAGCTGTCAGGTAAGAATTTCATCTCGTGTTGTAAAGTTCAATGCTTTTACTAAAGCAGTCAATAGGGGGTAGAAATTCCATTCACAATCAGATCTCAATGCAGCTCCCTGTAGCAACTGATAATGCATCTAGTAACAAAGTGCAACATCAGGTAGATAAAATGATTTTTCGAATATACAGAATGAAATGGCGTAATTGGATATCTTTATACTGAACGCCCTCGTCGTAGTCAATGGTAATGGGAGTAGAAAACTTGTGGGATAAGCTTTTATTAGCTTATATAAGGAGGAAAATGCAAACAAAGTTGGGGTATATTCCGGCGGTTAACCAACCATCCCAAAACTTCTCAGGAAGGAAGACGCAATCTGTAGGTTTGAGGTATATAAAAAACATGCGGCACAGTTGAAATAGAGATAGAAGTCATGCAAACTCCACACAAGTGAAAAATTGACTGAAAACTAGAGATGCTCAATATATTTCTATATATATATATTATTATTGGCATATATATATATATTACATGTATATTATTACTATATTGAAAGAGCGAGTTAAATAGATATGCATGCTGATATACATATTATACATATATGTTAAGGTAAATTGAGCATAGCTGGTTATGGCTATATTATAGTGATAGATATATACATGTTATAAAGATAGTTATTGGCAGCATATTATATATATATATACATATATTATTATGGGTTGGTTGAGTTATTGTTGAAATACATATACATACATACATTATATATACTAAACATATATACATATTATGTTATTATTATTAAGTTATATATACATATATTATACATTGAAAATAGCATATGTTATATATATATATATATATATATATATTTTTTTTTTTACATGATACTCACCACTCACGGCAATGCCCTTTTCAAAAGGAGGGCAAAATAAACAATAATTAAATAAATAAATAAATAAATACATAAAGAAAAATAAGAAAATGAAAATAAATGGAAAAGTAAACCAACTGCAGTCTTGCCAACGTAAAGTTCCTCAGTGGGCAGACGTGGACCAAATAGAGGTAGATATTTAAATATTGGTGGGAAAATAAAAAGAAGCGCGAGTTCCATAAAACAGATGGTGGCTGGAAAGAAGAGGGACCACAACGAGGATCCTCAATCTCTGGGCTATTCACAATAATTTCATGAGAGAACAATGCACCTCTATGTGTTACGAGGGAAGTGGGATGGTAGGTGAAATACTGCAGAGGTCAATTCACCGAGCACCTGCTGCTAGGGTCAGCCTCTCTTTAAGAAAAGAGATAAGGCACCTACGTCACTGATGAAAGAGAAAGAGGGGTCAAATGAGTCAGAGAGTAGCTGGAGAGTTTATAAGCCCCTAGCCTTGTTTCAAACCTATTTGAAAAGGCAGGTGAAACCTGATCCATCTGAAATATATATATATAAGTTACATATATATATAGTGAGTACAAAGAATATATGTTATAGGTTGCCATGGGTTGGGTTATTGCTGTTGAGCAGTATATATATATAGTTATATATATTATATATAATATATATATATATATATATAAACTTATCTATATCATATATATATATATATATAAATATATATATATATAGTATATATATGTTATATATATATATATATATATATATATATATGTTACATATATAGTTACATATATATATATATATATTATTATTATTAAGTATTATATATATAAATATATATATATATATATATATATTATAGTTAACCACCACTCACGTACATACAGTTGCCATTATTAGTTATTATTATATATTATTATATTATTATTATTATTATTATTATTGCTGGTTATTATGCATATATATATATATATATTATACATATATATATATTATTATATATATACATACTCTCCCATCCATAAATATAAAATTAACATCGGAATAAGAAGAATATATATATATATATATATATATATATATATATATACATACATATATTTATATCTACATATCTAGAATAGTATTATATATATATTTATATGTATATATACAGTAGTTATATATATCATTGTTAGACTGCTCTGTCGAGTTGTACGTGTGTTAAAAACAGAAGGGGAAAGAAGGAAAAGAAGAAAAAAAGAAGATCTAGTGCAGAGACTAAGAAGAAGGCTGAAATCTTCATTAGGACTATTATCGGAAAGTTCTAAAGGATTTCTGTTTGAGAAAGAAGGATGTTCCGTATGAGTTAAGGCCAAATTATTATTTAGAATCACGAACAAATTTATCAAAATCTATATATAAAATATTTTAAAACTTCTATTGAATCAAAATTATAAAATTAAAATCAGATTTTATAATTAAGCAAAATAAATTTTATTTTACGAAATCAAAAAGAGGAGCAACAAAATTTTTATTAAAGTTCTTTTAAAAAATTACTTATTTTAAATAGATG
>JABUQX010114518.1:10000-20000 GCA_015478945.1 Trachelipus rathkii | reverse complement strand
ATATTAAAGTCTTTAGAAAAGAGGTTAATTTGATCTTAGTGTATATGGATAGTTTATATATAATGATAAAACAAATCTAGGTAACCTATTATTTTTATTTAATAATCTATTGATTTAATTATTTTTATTTATTATTTAATATTAATTATTGCCCATTATTATTTATTGAATCGGTATTATGTGTATTATTATTGTATTTTATTTATTATTTATTTAATATGTATTTTTAATTATAATAGTAATTTATTAATTATCTATTAATTTTATTTAATTAATTCACTGTATATTATTGATATTATATTATATTTAATATTTAATTTATTATGATTACTTATTATCACATTATTATTTATTAATTATGTCATTTAGTTTTAATTAAGGTATTTAATATCACAATATATATATATTAGATGAATTTTGACTGAATATTCTATTCTTAATTATTAAAGATTCGTACGTTTTTTATATTATTCATTTAATTATCATTTTTTTATTATTCGAATATTGATTTATTCTGCCTTTTTGAGTATTGTGTTTAATTATAGGATTAGTGTATTACATCATTATGTTTTATTATCATTTTATACATTCTTCGTTCTTCGCAAATATTAATTCCATAAGATGAAAATTATAATTTGAATTATTATTAATTTAATAATAGAATATATATTATAATTATTATTTACATATATTATTCATTTGATATTACGATTATCATATCTATATATTATCTTTATTATTATTGAGCAGGTTATGAGGGTATGTTTATGAATATGAGATAAATTGTTATTCTATTATTTAATAATTATTTATTAATTAATTTTATTATTTATTTAATTATTAAATGAGTCAATATTAATTATTAAATTATTTATATAATATTATATTATTATATTATATAATTATACTAATTAATTATATATTATTGGTATAATATATTATTGTTATTAATTTTATTATTAATATTTATATATATAATTATCTATTATTTATCGTGCATATTATATTTATTTTAAGTTATAATATATTATAATTATTATTAATTCATTATTATTATTATATATATTATTATTATTTAATATTATTATCTAATTATTATTTTGAGTAGATTATTATTATATAATTATGTATTAATTAAATTATTATTTATTATTATTATTAATTATTATTTATTAATAATTATATATTATTATTTATTATTATTTATATTATTAAATATTAATTAGAATTATATAAGTTTCTCTTATTTGACGTTAATAATCTTACATTAACTCTATCTTATATATATTATTATTATTATTATTATTTATATAATTCATATGATTATTATATTATATTTAATTATTCTTTATATTCTTAAATATTATTATTTAAGTTTATATTATTTTTATTTACTTAATTAATCATAATATATTATCTTTTATTGAGAATAATGGGTGCCTTTAATACATTTTTATCTAATTTATGTTACTTCAGAGATGGTAAACCAAACTAAATATTGATAGAGTACCCGATACTTTTATCTTAAGAACATAAGATTCTATATAACACTTTGAACAGCTAAACTGAGTGTCACTGGTTCAACTGATCTCTGATAATAAAAACTTTTATAATAGGTAGATTAAAGAATTTTTAAATTATTTTTCATTTTACGGTAACATTTATCACATTAATATACAAAATCTTTTCTAAAGAATGTAGTTGATGTCATAAAATGTAGCGAGTTAATGAATCTTTACCTATTTTGCATTTGAGATGGTTGTTCATTACAATAATAGAAAATATCGAAAGATATACTTAAATTGTTTAGACAGATTTATTGTCTTGTATTTAGGTGATACATTATTAAAGAGTTATTTTTACCTAGTATTACTAGACCAAATTTGTTGAGATATCCTAAGTTTTAAAGTATACTTTTTCCTACTCTTCAAATTTCTTATTGTGTTCCTTAATCCAAAGTTTGTTTTCTTCGAAAATTTTTCTGTGTTGAACATCTTCATCGGCAGAATATAATTTATTGAACTTAATCTGTCAAAATAAAAAAAAAACATTTATAAATTATTATTCTTATATATATAGTTTTCTCCTCTTTTGTAAACTTTCCTTTCATTTTTAACCGTTTATCTATTTATTAAAAAGATTATACTATTTTTATTATATTTTTATATTTTATTATATATATTTATTTCACATTAAGTTATATATAAATTTTTTAATTTATTTAAATATCTTATTGAAAAATTTGTTTATTTATTCTATATTAAAGTCTATTATTATTTATTATATGGCCACAAATGTAATATATTATTTAATTACCTTTCAGATTTATTAACTATCTATTATTATCTAATTGACCTATTATTTTGTCTATCTCATTATTATAAGTAAGAAATTTTATTACTATTACTTAAACAATTAAAAATTATTCATTTATCTTAATAATATTTATTATTTTATTAGTATTTTATATTATCATATTATTATTTATTATAGTATAAATTATTAAATTAACACATCAAATTATATTATAGTATTATATATTATTTATTAGTATAAATATTTAAAACCTAATATTTTTATCGTTCAATTATGGTACATATCAGAACTTATAATTATTTGTCGTAAATAATTTTGAAGAAATTACTAATTGGAGTTTTTCATAATTATTTTTAGATGTCATTTTAATTATTTTGATAACTATGAATTATTGTATTATTATTATTATTCATTATTATTAATTATATTATTATTGATATTATTATATATATTATATTATATATATTATATTCATTAATTATTATTGATTATTAAATTATTATTATTATATTATTATTTTAACTATTGATGTATTATTATTATTATTAGTATTATTATTATTATTATTTTATTATTATCTATCATTATTTTTAATTATATTATTATTATATTATCTATATTATATGAATTAATTATATGATTGTATTTTATTAATAATTTAGTATTGATTTAATTATTAATTATTTAATTGATTCAATAATAGATTATTTATTAATTATTAAAAATGTGTAATGTAATTTACTAATTATTTTTACTCCTTCAACCAATGAAATTAAAGAACAAATACGTTCTATGATTTTTACAGAATTTGTATTATGGAACCCATAAAATTATTAATTTATCTTAATTTATTTGGAATGTAAAATATTATTACTGTACATAATTAAATAATTGTTATTATTTATTAGAATCATATTATTATTATTATTCATTATTTGAGTATTGTATTTAATGAATTATTATATAATTATATTATTTGCATATTAATTATGATTATTTAATATTAAAGTATTCAATATAGAAATTTATTATATTATTATATTATGATGAAGAATTATAAATATTTATATAGTATGAAAGTAATTTTTTATATATAATGTACTATATCTTTAATTTATTGAATTATTTAAGATAGAATTTAAGTTTATATATTATTAGTAATAATATCTTAATTTAAATTATTATTATCGTTAGAAGTAATATACGTGATGTAAATTTATTAATAAATGTTAATAGAAATAAAATTAATGAATAGTGAATTAGTGAATGCATACATGCTCAACAGGCAACGATATTTATAAGAATATAATAATTTATAATATAGAATAAAATTAAATAATAATAGTAACCCACATATACATTAATATAATAAATCAATATTATGAATAATATAATAATAATTATATAATAAACTATAATATAGTATAATATAATTATTTTCATGATAGGTTATTAAACTATTTAATTGTATCCATCCGAAGTTAAATTCTCTTTTATTCTTGGGATGGAGAAGTTACTAACACGCATTGAGTTGTGGTTGGTCCTTAATAAGGGCTCCTCAGAAATATAGATAAATTACAGATTTAAATGTTAAGAATTATTTAAGGTTTATGGAATAATTTTAATTATCTAGGTACATACTTGACAAAAATTATAATACATCGTTGGCAAATTTATTAACAGCTAATATAATGATTTATTGGTAACAGAATAAGCTATGGATACACATATTAATATAAGACATCTATATGGTGATATTTATAGATACATAAAATATAGGATATAAAGAGTACAAGAGAGCAAGATTTATAAATTATTAATATAGGAGATATTGAAATTAAGATAATAAGATCTTAGATGAAAGATGCATATAATATAAATAATAATAATAAAATAATAATTAATGACAGAGGTTAAATCAGAAATAGAAAGCCTGAGAGGCGAATCAAGACTACAATATTCTACAAAAAAAAAATCTTAAACTTCATAGAATAATGAATAGATATGAAAAATCAAAAACAAATAATAATAAATAATGTTAATCAATGAAAATTATATAAATGAATGAATAAATAGAAGAAAGTAAAATTAAAATAAGGAATATAATGAGAAGTCATGAGGTAACATAAATCAGACAAAAGAAGTCATTAAGATAATAAATATTATTAAGTATATGAAAAACTAAAAAAAAATTCTTATCTAATGATTCAGTATAAGATATATAGCAAATTTAATAAAATAATAATAATAAAAATAATAATAATAATAAAAATAATAATAATAATAATAATAATAATAATAATAATAATAATAATAATAATAATAATAATAATAATAATAATAATAATAAAAATAATAATAAAATTTCTATAAACAGTATTTCCTGATACTTCCAAAATTTTGTGAAAAATCATAACCTTATTTTTCAGTCTCAAATTTTTTAAATAAAATTGTTCTCCTTACCTTAAAAGCCTCCCAATCTAAATCATTTGTAGAAAACGCAGAAGCGCATGCGACGATAAGCAAAATTAAGAAAGCTTCTTTCAAATAATTTATTATTTAATGGGTGGTTTGAAGCATGTGTGATTATGATTGGATTGGTAGGCCTGTTTATATTATTTGCATATGTTAACATATGGCTTTTGGAAAAAAGAGATACGTTATCTTTAGGCTTGTTTATTTTTATATAGGCCTAAAATAAATAACTTGGAATATATATATATTTTATACTAATATTCATTATATATATATAAAATATATAATATTATTATATATATATATATATATATATATATATATATATATATATATATATATATATATATATATATATATACTATATATAATAGATATTAATTATTAATATATTATATTTCACTAATATTATAAATATTACTATATTTCTATATAATATCATATTTATATATATATATTATATACGATATATTTAATATAATAATATATATATATCATATATATATATATTAATTATATGATATATAAATATATATTTTTATAATATATATATATATATATCTATATATTATATATTATATATATATATCTATTTAATATTATATTAATATATAATAATATCACTGTATGCTATATATAATATATACTATATACTATATATATATTATATATAATAATATATAATATATATTAATATATATATACTATATATAATATATCTATATATATATATTAATATATATAATTCCTAGTATTATATACCCATACTACGTTTATATAAATATATATATTATCTATTTGTATGCATTATATATAAACCCTATTAACTATGGATATTACTATATAAAGAATATATATATATATATATATATTAGTTTTATTTTTATATTTTTTCTATATAATTAATTATTAGTATATGATATATATACTTGTATGCATATATATATATACTTAATTTTATAATATATATAATATATATATATATATACTATTATATTTATATAGTGTTATATATATATCTAAATATATTGTAGATCTATATGAGTATAGTATAATATATATATATATAAATCATAATATATATATATATATATATATAATATATACTATCAGTATATATATTATATATATCAAAGGCCGATTCCTACACTCTTTTTATGGGGATACCTCAAGGACAGAGTTTATCGTTCAAACCAAGAACGATAAAATTATTGAAATTGGAAAATCAAAGACAATGTCGCGGACTTCCAGGATGAAGCTGTTGGTGCGTGGTCGTCTGCGTTTTTTTACTGGGCCATTGGTTCGCGTTATCAGCGTGTCTGGACAATGCGCGATCATCAGTTTTGAACATTCCGAACACATGATCTTAAAATACGATGTAGCTTTCTGTAATTTCATTAAGCTTTTAAACTTTATAACAACTTGTCATAAATGTTATGTATAGTCTATCAAAGTGTTAGTACATTATTTTGAGACACCCTGTATATCGTAGATGGATGCATTGAAAAAAGTAAGGAAAAATGAACGAAAGAAAGAAAGAATCTAAAAAACATGAGACAATAAAACTGACTACAATACTAGATTATAAACCAAATTACAAATAAGGATCATAAAATGAAAAAATTTGTTGAATGTTGCTTCTGATATAGGTTACAGTTATGAAATAAAAAAAAAAACTTAAATAATAAGTATATTAAATTTATTTAAAATATAATATATGATATATATATATATTATATATATATATATAACTATAATTTATATATATATATATTAATATATAAATATATATATAATAATATAATATAATATATATATATATATTATATATATATCATATTATAATATATAATATATATATATGTATATATATATATATATGGCTTTAGTATACTAACCGCAAACTTTTAAGATGGATTCTTTTCATTTTAAATTTTATTGTTTAAAAAAAAAAAAAATAAAACAAAAAAAAAAAAAAAAAAAAAAAAAAAAAAATGAGAATTTGTTTAAAAATCTTTTTGAAAAAGGAGAAAAAATTTTGAGTTTAGTTTTTTTTTTTTTTTTTTTTTTTTAATAATAATAAATTTTAAATAAATTGAATTTTTCGTTGTTAATTTTAAAATTAGAAATTTAAATATAGTTATAGATCAATAGAGTTTGACAAAAATAAATGAAGCACATCAGATCACAGCGAAGATAGTCACAATTGACTTGACTTCTCTTGGCTACTAAAGTGTAAAGGGAACATTACCGCTGCCAATTTAATTTTCAACGGATGAATGCAAGAGTATGTAGATCACCTGCTCAAAGTCAACACTACCCCTGTAATCATGTGAGATATATGGGGAACATATTAAAAAAATTAGATTATAAAAATAATAATATATACATAATATAATAATATATAATAATATAAATATAATAATAATATAGAAATAAATAATAATGACATAATCATAATAATAATAATAATATATAATTTAATAGGAAAGTATTCTGTTGACGGATTAGGTATGTGAATAAGAAACATGACATTAAGAACAAATATCACCAATAAAATTGAGTAAAAATGAATGAGGAAAAATATAAAAAAAAAATAGTATCACAAAAAGAGTCAAAGAGAAAAAATAATAGAAATGAATAGTATCAGGAAAAATTATAGAAGTGAGAGTCGGAAAAAGATGGTTACATCAGGTATTTTAATCAATAATGATATAATAATATAATAGAAATAAATATAATAATAATCGCTAATAAATAATGAATAATGAAAATATCAATAATAAGAATAATAATATGTATATAATAATCAAGATTCCAATTTTTTTATGCTAAGGAATAGAGAGATAGTTGGTTCAAATTCATAAAGGTCATTTAATTAACATAGATGCAATACACGGTGCGTTTTTGTATTATATACGAGCTGAGAATGATTTAAACAATTTAGAACCATTTAACCTGTAATGAAGATTAGTAGTGAGATATGACGTAGAGAGCTTGGATTTTGCCTATCATTGTGGGAGCTGGAAGATACTGGGGTTACGTTGTGACGTGATGCAGTGCACCGTGTTGTCACTTTTGAGCCCGGAATATAGGTAAGTAGGTGGTGTTGCAGGCGTGGCCTGGTTGTGGCTGGTCGAGCATAGTGCATGTCTAGGGGGATCGTTGGCTGTAGAGGTAGTGTAGTTGACGTGGTGGGAGTACGGGCATGGGTGATGGTGTGGAGGGGGCGGTGGGAGGGGAGAGGGGGGCGTGTCGGTGGCGTTGGTCCCTCGATTGAAGCAGGAAGTCTCACCACACGAACAGCTGTCGCTTTGACTCTTGAGCCTCAGGTAAGTAATTATGGATGTGTGTTGGTTTGAAATCGAACGCGTTATTGGGGAAGAGTGTACGTGGGTGAGATTTTGCATTGTTCAACGGAAGGGATGGTTGGGAGAAGGATTATGGTGAAGAGTGATGGTTTATTCTTAAGAGATTTTGCAGAGTTAAAGTGAAGAGGGTAGGTTAGGTTTAAATAGGTTAGGCTAGGTTAAGTTAGAATAAGGTTAGGGTTAGGTTAAGTTAGGTTAGTTAGGATTAGGTTATGTTAGGTTAAGTTGTGTTAGGTTAGGTTAGTTATGGTTAGTTATGGTTGGTTTAGTGGGCTGTAAAATTTTTGGATTAGTCAGTGGTTTAGGAGGACAGATATCAAGTAACAGATGAATTTTAGTAGTAAATTGGCAGGATAGCCTGAACAATACGGTAAAAAAAGGAATACTAAATTAAGTATACACGATAGCAAACAACAATAGTTTTTGAATTGCAAATAGCAAAACAGTTTGTTTTTGAGAAATTAAGGAAAAGGAATCTGTAAGACAGGACAGAAAATGATTGCGGTTCAGTAGGCATTCGAACACCTGAGTTTCGGGTTAAGGAATAAGGAGATTATGTTTAGAGAGGAATGGTGAATGTTCAAGTCAAGAAGAGGTGTTGTTCAAGGGCATACTTTATTTTTATTCGGCTGGGTGAATATGGTTGTGTAGGTTGTGGTTGTTTAGTGTGGTGTCGAAATGGTGTGTGAAGAGGAAGGACTAACTTTAGTTTGTGTGAGATTGCTGTTCACGTCAAGAATGTTGTTAGAAATTTATTAGAAGAAATAAGTATCCGATACCATCATGAGCACATGTCAGCTAATTCCCTTGACTTGACAAACGTCTCGTGTAGATAGATGGACGGGGCACGGGCGTAAGGAGGTCGATGGGGGTGAAATTAGGTGTTTTCTGAGAAAGGTGGGTGTTATATTTGAGTTAGCAAGCCGACTCTTGGGCCTTTCTCCGAAGTTAGTTGTTCGGTTAGTGTTATTTTTTATAAATTTAGTAATGTTTAAATAATTGTTGGGTGTATTTAAAGGAGTGAAGAATAAGGAACAATGTATTTAAATACAAAAAAAGAAGGTAGATGAAAAGCATAGAAGCAGAGAGACAATTGGGTATACTGAGTACAATTGGATCCACCCAAAATCTCATACCTGTGCTCAATTGGTTGTAATCTCTCATCGCTTCGGTGCTCTATGTCATACACAACCACTGTGACACACATCACACACACACAACAACACACGACACATGTACTACATCACACATACATATATAGTATATTTGTTTTTATATTATTAATATATACTTATATAGTAAAAAATATATATTAATATGATATATATAATAATATATATATAATATAATATATTATATATATGATATATTTTAAAAGTTTCATATGGTATATAAATGCTGTTCTATCGTTAATTAAAAGAGAATCGATAGGGGTAATAATTATATTATATAGCACATAAAGTATATATAATATATAATATAATAGGTAATATTATAACTATAATTAATATATATATATATATATATAATATATATTAATATTATATATATATAATTATATATATATATATATGTTTATAATACTATATTTAATAGAATAAATTATTAATAATTATATAATATTATATAATATATATCGTATATTTAATATATAAAAATATATATTAGTAAGGTATATATTACGAGTATACATATAGATATATAGTATAGTATGATAGTTATATTAATATATAAGAGTATTATAATAATATAAATATATAATATAGTAGATCTATATTATAATATAAGGTATATATAATAAATATATTATATAGTGAATTATAGTTATATAATATATA
>JABUQX010114518.1:2500-5000 GCA_015478945.1 Trachelipus rathkii | reverse complement strand
AATTTTTTATGGGTCGGATTTAAAGAGTAAGAGGAAGCTTTTAAAAAAGTGCTTTTATGAAACGTTAATTTTTTTAAAAATTAATTCTAACGACAATACTTCAACGTAATTTGAGACAATTTCGCATTTGGGGTCCTACTTTTTTTCATTTTTGTTTATGCGCCAAGCTAAACATGAGGAAGCTCTTTAACGATCATCTCGCGTGCTCTTTTGCATCCAACTTCATAATAATGGCAAGACGCTTTTCTTTCTTATAAAAAAACACGACGGATTTTCTTGTAATTAATTTTTCAAAAGAAACTCTTATGTTGTTTATTTCTCATTTTATAAGTCCTCCATTTTAATAACTAAACATAAAAAAAAAAAGTTAATTGTCTTACAATTATTCGAGTGATCACTCCCCTTTCATTATAATAATACTTAGTAATTGCAGACTACGGATAAAATACGACATTAATTACGCGTTTAGATTTCCTTATTAGGAAAATAATTACCAATGTTACTGACGATTACTATTATTACCTCAAGCAATTTGTGTTTGTTGTATAAACTTGTTTAAATAAAGAACATAACAATCAAATATATATATATATAATATATATATATATATAAAAAAATATATATATATATAAATATAATATATATATATATATATATATATATATATATATATATATATATATATATATATATATTATATATATATATATATATATATATATATATATATATATATATATATATAAGAGATGGACCGAATATTTATTTTCTAATATTCGCAAAATGCGAATGGGAATGTCACTGCTAATATTTTTTCTTAATATTCGCAAATGCGAATACGAATACAAATATTACAAATTGGCAGTAATGTGGAATACTTGCTCCTGTTGTAAGAGTTCATCCATAAAAAATTGAATGAATAAAATCCATTAAATTTCCTGTTTCCAGGATACGGGACGAGGACTTCTTATATAAGCATCCTATCAACCCCTTTCCCCAACCTCGGCCCATTGAAAGAGGAAAGCAACTTTAATAATTTATAGAGTTGCAATTGATAGTACAATCAATAGTTGAAATCAATTATTGGACGGTTACTATTCAGAAATAAAAAAAATTTCAGCTCTCTCAACTGTCAACCACTAAACTGTCACCACTAAAGAGACGTTCAGTAGCAGAACTTGATGGCGGACAAGCAAGGTTAGTCCTTGCTAACTGTGAAAGATCAGGATATGTCTCGTCATGCGTCCTCAAAGATGCAAGAGGTTGCAGGGAAAATGTGTTTCTCTTTGTCGTACTGTTCAACATTTTTTATACCTGCTTTTACAGCTGATCATCATCATGACTGGTTGAATGTAAAATTGCATTCATGGTGTCGGTAATAGAGGTGCTTGTGGATGGTTATGATGGAACGCATATTGTGCTTTGTGTTTCTTGAACTATTTCAGACTTGAAATTTTTAATTTCTTCTCATTTTCGCTGATTTTTACCTTATCCATGGGAAACTCTGAAATCTGAACATTTTTGTTTATATCTAGAGTCCATAAACGTAGCTGTGAAATACAAGTTGTCGCTCACTGTGAGATCGAACCTTTTGTTTATTACTCTCAATATTGTCGCTCTTTATTCCTTAACTGTCATTGTCTGAGGATACTAACTAGTAATCTCTTCAGATTGGTTAAGAGTGGAATGACACCTGCTATTGATGACAAGGTTTTGCTGATTAACCTGAATTATCTTCAAAGGGTTGAAGTACAGTGATATAGGTTGTTAGAATAGAATTGTCATGGGATGTTGAGATATTTATTTTATCATTAGAGATGCATTATGTTATTGGATCCCTATCATAATTTGTAGATTACTCTTCCCGTGTGAGGTAACGTCATGTTTTACTAAATGTTGTGGATCAGCAATTCTGATCTGTATTTTCTTTAGCTCTTCTTGAGTCATGATCGAATGATTAAAGTGTGCGGAAATTGATCTACAATTTCAGAGGACTTCACTGACTGGTGTTTGAGATGTCAAGCCGTCTTTAATGGCAAACCGCGGTTGACGGCTGACTCAATTTATGTCATTCACTTGGAAAAGAAATAGAACTTTTTTTTTTTACATTGGCACCAGCATCTCTCATGACACGGGGAATATCATCTGGAGATAGGTTCCATTAGGCACTGGTATGCCATTCCATTTGCACCAGCATCTCTCATGACACGGTGAATATCATCTGGAGATAGGTTCCATTAGGCACTGGTATGCCATTCCATTGGCACCAGCATCTCTCATGACACGGTGAATATCATCTGGAGATAGGTTCCATTTCACCATCATTCCATTAAACACGTCACTGAGATATTCACTCGTATGACATTCAGTGAGTATTTCAGTTCACAATACACAATTTTTGCTTTTGAAGTCCTTGACCTCAAGCGTCTATATTTATCATACCTTCTCGAGGCCGTGGGAGTAACTTGAGTCCCACTCGAAGTCTTGATAATTTTACTCA
>JABUQX010114517.1:27500-30223 GCA_015478945.1 Trachelipus rathkii | reverse complement strand
ACCACCTGGATATTTGAATGGGCTTTCACGTTCTTCTTTATTTATTATTCCAACCACTTCACTCTTGTAGATGAATGACACTTTGAAATGTAATGAGAATGTGGAAGGAGTGCTTGATTTGGTGGTTTTACAAGGTAAGAGATTGGTTTTTTAATAGATTTAAACGGCAGGTAAATGAAAAAATGTAAGAGAAAAAGGTAAAGTTATTAAGACTGATAGAGTAAAAGGTTTATTGTTATGTTAGGATGATGAGAGTGATGAAGTTAGTTTTCAGGGTGTTTTTGGTGTGTGATTATCTGAAATGGTGTTCTATGTGAGTTTTGATTCAGTACACCTATACGGTATGTATAGTTCCGTTCGGTATGATTGAGTGTAAGAGTTGTGTTAGTCAGGATGTAGAAGATGTAGGAATAGAGTGTGAATTATGTAGAGTGGAAGGATGCAATGTAAATTTTTGTGTGGAATTGGAATGAAGCTGGTGAATGAAATATTTTTCGTAAGGCGAATTGCACGAGTAATGAAGATGAGTTGATTAAGATTGACGAATTGTCAGAGAATTGATTACTTGTAGATTTTGTAATGTAGTAGAATGAAAGTAGTAGGGACTTGTACAGATGTGACATTGTTGTACTTAGGTAGTGAGAATGGTAATCTAGGTCAGAAGGTAGAAGATTAGTACTGCTTGTACTTAGGTAGTATTGAAGGCATTTGAGTGGAAGAGTATGATTTTTGGTAATTTTGAAGAAAAGGATATTGCATATGTTTTTCTAAGTAAAGCGAGTGAATGATATTGGTGGCTGTTTCATATATTATTGAGCCAAACTTAGGTGGGTGGGTATGTAGTGGTATTTATGGATTAGAGTTTTAATAATTGATAGTTTGTCTAGAAAGGATCCTTAGTTGTTTTTTTTTTTTGTTTTTTTTAGGGGATTTTAGATATCATTTATTCGTATTTAAATCAAGCTTATTAGCAGGGTAAGGAAAAAGGTACATGAATGCCATCGTTGTGTTTGCTTTTTCTATCTTAATTATTATTTCATTCTTATATTTCGTCAAATGGTTTCTATTGGTGTTCTCTACACTCACTTGTCAAGTTATTATTATTATTATCATGGTATATGTTATATTATATATTGTTCAAGTTATTTTACTAGTTAAAGTTAAAAAAAAAAAGAAATTGTACTCAGGAACCCCTTTCTCAATCCCTCTTGGTACCAAAAACAAAATATGAGCACATAGACTGTTACTTTTTCTCTATCTTGATTTATCGTTGCGCTAGGCTATATTATAACATATTATTTTTTGATTATTTATCATCGTATATTATTTGCAAACTTACTTTATTCATTATTTATTCATTTTTTTATTATGTTTTCTTTTTTCTTTCTAATTTATGTAAAAACTTTTCTGTAATATTAAGTTGATCGAGGGTATTATGTCGTATTTTTTTTCTATTGTTTGCATAGTGTTATTCGCTTGGTGAAGCTCTAAGCTCTAGAAGTCCTTGTATGGGTGTTGTTTTCTCTTCCGCGTGTGTCGATTACTTGATGGTTCTCGATTTTTCGATTCGTGATTATTATTTCCTGATTTTGGTTTAGGAATAGTGTGTGAACTTTGTTGTTTGATTCGACTTTTTTATGAATGTTTGTGATTTTATGGTTGTATAATTCTGTGTTTTTTTCTTTTTTTTACGTTTCTGTAATTCACATGATTTGATTGGCTGTCGTTGGGTTCAAGAAGGCCTTCGATTTTGATTAGGGGTTTGGATCTGTTAGTTTTCAGTAGGGTGTTGAATGAGATTAAATAAACTGGGTCAACTTCTACCGTTCAGGTAAGCACCATGTCGTGCGTTGAGAAGGGTCTTTTATTTTTTGCTTTATTTTTTTGCTTCTTCTTATTAATGCTTATTAATATTTATTATTAAGATTATTATCAATTTATTTACTATATATTTAATATTTTAGATATTTTAATTTCATTATTATTTATTGTTCTTATATTTCATTATTTATTATTAGTTATTAAATGTAATTTTTTTTTCCTTTATCTTATTTTGCTAAATATAAAGTTTATATTTTTAATTCATAATATTCAATATAGTCTTTAAGAACAAAAATCAGGTTGTTTATAAATAACTCTACTAATAGTTATTAGATTTTTGTTAATTTTATTTTGAGATTTATTTATTATTAGTTTATTTAGTTATTATTTTAATGATTTTATATTCTTATTAGTAATATTTTGTATATCTTGCGATTGCTTATGATGCTTGATGTTTTTTTATCTAATTTTCGCAGTTATTTGTCTTTTGATCTTGTCTTGCATGACCTTTTAATCTTCTGGATATTGTACAGAATTGTATCAAGGGTGAAATTAGTGGAAAAAGATTAATTGGGAGTATTAGTTTTTTTTTTATTGAACTTAATAAAACGAAAAGCCTTATTTAAGTTTAGATATCGAGCTGTATGTTCATGAACTTACCAGTAAAGGACATTCCGGTTAAAGTAGTATTAGGATAAGCAGGATCGTTTGAGTTGTGTATGTTGTGAAAGGAGTTATTATTAAGGCGTATCTGGTGTTGAAGTTACTGAGGATACACAAAGTCAGGAACTTGATTGAAATGGATTGAGTTGCAAATGCTGTGTTAATGTTTTAGTAAGAGTATTTTGAAGAAAGAACCAGTAGACTAGATTTTGGAAATTTTGTTGATTGTTGAGAAGGAG
>JABUQX010114517.1:0-22500 GCA_015478945.1 Trachelipus rathkii | reverse complement strand
TTTGATATTACATTAATTTTTTATTAAGGAATATTCTTAATATATAAATATATTTATAAAATATATAAACTCAAAGGCACATGTGATAATATAACATTTAATACAACATTGTAACATGTGGAAATTATGATTTGTCAAAATTTATTGTAGAGGAATCGTTTAATTTGATATGCAAATTTAAAAAAATTAATAACATGATTTTTTTAAATAATCCAAAAAAAATTTGGAATAATATGTCTGAAATTTTTGTATATGATTATAATGGATGGGAGACTAATCACAATATGATATATTAAAATTGAACGATTTTGTTTATTAATAAGGATAAATAGTTATGCTCGTTGATGGTTTTAAAATGTTTGTAATAATTTAAATAATTAGGGACGATTTTGTTTGTAGAGTTGATGGACAATTATGTTACCGGTTTGTAAATATATGTAACAATTCCGGTTAATAGTTGAGATTAACGGATTCTAAATAAAATCGATATTTTTAAAACGATATTGGTATGAAGCAACGGTGCCACATGTTGACCATGACCAATGGCGGTCCACAATTAAGTAATGAATAAAAAAAAACCTAAAAAATAAATATAGGAAAGCAATGTTTTTTAGGTTCGAAAAATTGGTAAGAGTAGTAACAAGGCGCTTTCCGTTTCGTGTTTGCGTCATTTTGACCACAGCGTCAGAACCTACCTAAGGCTTTTGAGCCCCATTTTTACCTGCCCTTGACCTTTTTTGAACCTTACTTTTGGCTTGACCTTTTGAGTCCCAAATTTTTTAACTCTGACCTTGGACCTTTTTGGGCCTTTACCTTTTGGGCCTTTACCTTTTTTTCACCACCCTTTGGTCTGTCCATGCGGTCATTTTTGGCCACGGTATTTTCGGCCAACCCTAATTTTTTGAGAACCCTAATTTTTTGGGAACCCTAATTTTTTGGCAGCCCTAATTTTTTTGAGAACCCTAATTTTTTGGCACCCTAATTTTTTCGGCAACCCTAATTTTTGGCAACCCTTCGAAGGAAGCGGCTTGCGCCAAACGTTGCGCAGCAACCGTTGTACGTGTTGCCCCTCTATTTTTTCGACCAAACCTTTGTTATCCATGGCGTTTCATTTTTGCCCGGTTAATTAGGGCACCCTTTAGGGCTTAGCCGTTTTTCATGTCTTAACTTGCTTGACCATGAATATTTCGCGCCTTGACCTTACCAGATACCATGGGTCATTTTTGCCCACGCCAATTTTTTGCCACTCGTCCCACCCGTCACATTTTTCGTTCCTAACTTGTACGCATGTATGGACCTACCCTAACTTGAACAACTACACACGTTGTGGCTTCGCCACACACACACACACACACACACACCACACACACACACACTTACACGTATACACACATTCACTATGACACGTTATACCACATTCACTATTGACACTTACATTGACCCATAGACACTTAATTTACACTTATACTCACGTACAAACACACTGCAATCCTTGTGGTCGTCATGAGGTTCAATTTTGACCCACGTAATTGTTTGTCTTCCTTTAGGGACTTTAGCCTTTTTTTGATGTTCTTAAACCTTGGTTTGACCATGATTATTCGCCTTTGACCGTTGCCATATACCATGGGTCAATTTTGACCCACGCTAACTTGATGGCTTTTATGGTTCCCAACCACGCTAGAAGTATCTAGTGATGTTCTAGTAGTGTTCTATGAGTATTAGATGAGTGCCCAGGTGAGTGCCAGGTGACTGCCAAGTGAGTGCCAATGAGTGCAATGGAGTGCCAAGTGAGTGCAATGAGTGCCAAGTGGAGTGGCCACATAGTTGCACAAGTGAGTGCCACATAGGTTCAATGAGTGCCACTTTTTTCAAGTCTTTTCTAGCCTCCCCTAGCCTCGAATAGCCCTAATATGGGTGTCGACCCCTAGGTTTATAAGGTATTGTGAGGATTCGCATTGGTGTATTTACAACTGCTAGATGTTCCTACTATGGAGTTAGGTCTTTTCTAAACACTTATACACACTTGACACTTATAAGCGCTTTACACTCTCCATAGACACTTACATAAAAACCATATACACTACACTCACACCCACACGCAGATGCACTTACACTTACACTCGATATTTTGATTCTTGATGCCTCAACTTTGATGCTCAACTTTGATGCCCCAGCAATAATGCCTCAGCATTGTTGCCCCAACTTTGATGCCTCATTAATGCTTCAGCATTGATGCCTCAACTTTGAAGGTTCGTCTTTGATGACGTCATCTTATGCCGTCATCTTTGAGACCATCTATATTTCATACTTAAGATGAAATCACTTTTGATGGCTCATCTCTACCCTACATCAAAGAACAGAGTTAATATTAATGTTCTAACCTATGTTATAAGCTGATCACCAGGACGCAGCCATGATCTCTCGCGTGAAGTCCCAACGAACCCGCACCCACAAGGTGCCGCACCCGCCGTGCGAATGAAAAATATATTATATTTACTATAAGTCATTCATTTTATTTCATGCTTAAGATTTTTTTATTAAAACATTCGCGAACTAGAAAAACTGTAACTCAGTTACAAGACCTTATTATTGAAACACATATATTTAATTAACATTATTTTTACTTAATACTTTTTACTTAATACTTTTTAATTTATAAATTTTTAAAAATTGTATGTTAAGAGAAAAAAACCAGATGCCGGATAATAAACATTTTTATTTTTACTAAAAATTTTACGAAATTTTATAAAAAACATTAACATTACATACTTAAAGCAGTAAAATCAGTAAATCAAAAAGGTGTAACCTAACACCAAGATGGGATTAGTATGCTTTTGTATTACTTGCTTTACTGCTTTAACTCATGTTTTACTCTTTAACTCATGTTTTACTGTTTTAACTTATATGTTTTTAATGCTTTAACTCACATATTTATTAACATTACCATACCTTAAAGCAGTAAAAATCAGTAAATCAATTAGAGTGTTACCTAACAAACCTAGGGGGGGATTAGTAATGCTTTTGTTGTCTGCTTTACTGCCTTTAACTCATGTTTTTTACTGCTTTAACGCAGGTTTTTTACTGCTTTAACTCATATGTTTTACTGCTTTAACTCACATATTTCATTAACATACATACCTTAAAGCAGTAAGATCAGTAAATCAATAGAGTGTGACCTAACACCAAGGGTGGGGCGGGTTAGTATGCTTTTGTTTTACTGCTTTACTGCTTTAACTTTCATGTTTTAGTGCTTTAACTTTATGATTGATGCTTTAACTTTCTGCCTTTACGGTTTTAAATTTCTGCTTTACTGTTTTAACTTTCTGCTTTACTGTTTTTTACTCGATATATTTATTAACATTATGTTGTTATTTGTTTTAATACTTTTTATTTATTTTTATTATTATTTTATTTATTTTATTATTATTTTTATATTTTTATTATTTTATTATTTTATTTTTATTATACTTTAGTGTTATATTAACTTCATGCCTATTGTTATTATTATTTAGAAACACACACACACACACACACACACAACACACATTACACATACACTTACACTTATACACACACATTGACTAAGACACTTGTACACATGATCACTATGAGATACATGTGTATGGACATTTACATTTACACTTATACACATGGCGGTCTCACAACACACATTTCACTATGATACTTATTACACAATTCACTAGACACTTACATTGTGTCCATAGACACTTACATTTACCAATAGACACTTACATTTGGAATTACTTACACTACACAGATGTACTTACACTCACACAGAATTTACTTACACTCACACACAGACTGACTTACACACACAGATTTACTTACACTTGCACACCAGGATTTACACACACACACACCACCACACACCACACACACCACACACACACACACACAACACACCACACACACACACGCACACTCACGTACACATATAAACGTATAATTTATTTTTTAAAACAATTTTTTTTTTTTAATTAAACACGTACATTATATTACTCATTCAATATAACAAAAAAAATTTTCAAAGTTTCTTAAAACTTCTATAATAAATCAATCATTATCTTCGAATAACAAAAGAATTTATTATTAACTGTTAATACTTTTGTTTATAAATTTTATAACTATCAGTTTTAAAATAACTTTTACTAAAATTTTTATGAAATTTTTATTAAAAAAACATATATTTTACGTACCTTAAAGCAATAAATCAGTAAATCAGTAAGGACAGCCCTAGCACCCCTCTACATCAAGCTGTGCCACGTTTTGTTCTATTAACTTACTGCTTTACATCATCTTTAAACCATGTAATAAGTATAAAAATAACAAAATAAAGTTCTTCTCTGCTAACATATCATGTATTTTTATTAAAATCATTCTAAGTTTTTAGTTGAAAAAATTAAACAATTATCACTTACATTTATATTATTCACTCGATGTAACTCAAAAATATTTCAAAAGTTTTTTAATATAAATCGGGTTTTCTTTATTATTATTATTATCTATGTACATGGACAATCCATCACGAGAAAACACAAAAACCCGCACTCCTTACAGATACGAATGACCTCTCTCTGTAAAATGGGTTGAAATAACTACTTTTAGGTCTAAATTTAGGAAAATCCTTTTTGGTAACCCGGGGCGATTTTAAGCCTAATTCCAGGTCAAAATATATTTCAAACTGACCTTTTTCTGTAAAATGTGGTGCAATAAACTACGTTAGGCCTAAAATTTAGGCCTAATTAGGATAAGCCTTTTTGGTAGACGGGGCTAATTTAATTCCTAATCCAGCGTCAAAAGGTTAATTCCGTATAAGACAAGATCATTGTTTATTATTTATTTTTATAATATATATTTCAAACTGAAACATGCTTGCGATCGGTAAGATCCTTTAAGCAGCTAAAAAGGAAATGTTTCCTTACTTGTGATTGGTTCGGGGTAATCCCTATCTCTATATGACCTCGTATGTGATTGGTCTAGAAGAATTATTTATCGTCTTTTGAAAAATTAACTTTGTTCTTTAAACTTGTATTTGAGCAGGTGTGTGTTTTATTATCTTTTAGACCCAAACTCATTTTAAAATCATAGTCATTTTAGCTGTTAAGGCGGTGCACAAGTTATCTGATTTGTATTAAAAGTGTTTTATTTTTACTAAGTGTATATCATATTTATAATAAATACTTACATTGAGGAATAATTATTAATTTCACTAGAATAGATAATAATTAATTCACTAGTTTCATAAGCTAACCACCAGGCGCTCAGCATGAGCCCCACCCGCAAAAGGCAGCCAACCCGCACCCGCTGGGGCGTCCCGCCGCGTCCCCGCCCGCCGCGTACGCCCGCACGCGTGCGCCGCAGGCGCAATATTTCCGCGTTCCCTCCCGCCGCGTGCGCCCGCAGGCGGAAATATTCCCGCGCGAAAGAAATATATATATATATATATATTATATATATATATATATATATATATATATATATATATATGATATATATATATATATATATATATATATATATATATATATATATATTGTGTGTGTGTGTGCGGGTAAGTGTCTATGGTTGAACGTAAGTGTCTATGTGTATTTGCGTATGTGTGAATAAGAGATATAGTGGGATGTGTTGCTTATAAGTTGTAAGTGGTAAGTGTCTATTGGTAGTGTAACTGCTATAAAGCTGAATCATCAATATAGTGTATCAAAAAGATGAAGCCATCAAAGATGAGTCATCAAAGTATGAGCACACTAAAGCTACGGTAAACAAAGCTAAGTTATTAAGGTGAGCATCAAAGCCTGAGGTATCAAAAGCTGAGTATCAAAGTTGAGGTCAAAAAAGTGAGGCATCAAAAAGTTGAGCATCAAATGAGACATCAAAGTTGAGGCATCAAAAGGCTGAGCATCAAAGTTTGAGGCACAAAATATCGAGGGGTGTATGTGTGTGTGTAATAGTGTGTGTGTGTGTGTGTGTGTGTGTGTGAGTTGCGTGCATGTGTGCTTCATAAATAATAATAACAATAGGCATTGAAGTAAATAACACTAAGTATAGTAAATAAAATGTTAATAAATTATAACGCTATATTGTAATGAGTTGTGCGTCGTGAGTGTGTGGTATGTGTATGTGTGCCGTGTTTGTTGCTATGTGTGTTCTAAATAATAATAAAAATAGGTATGAAGTAAATAAACACTAAAGTATAATAAAATAAAATAAAATGTTTTTAATAAATTATACCTTATATGTGTAAGTGAGTGTGCGTTGAATTGTGTGTGTGTGGCTGGTGTTGTGGGTGGATCTGTGTAGTGCGTGTATGTGTCGCTAACGTGTTTGTGTATGTGTGTTCTAAATAATACAATAGGTATGAAGTAAAATAACACTAAGTATATATAAAAATTAAAAATAAAATGTTTTAATAAATATACGTTATAGTTGTTAAAGTGAGTTGCGTGTGTGTGGTGTCGGTGTGTGTGGAGTGTTTGTGGTGTGTATGTGTGCTGCGTGGCGCACTGTGTTGTGTGTGTGTGGCTATGCGGTGTTTCTAAATAATAATTCGCGCGGGGAAAATTGGGTCTGCGGGGGCACGTGGGGGGGGGGAAAGCGGGAATATTTCGCCTTCGGGGGCACGCGGGGGGGGGGACGCGGCGGCGGGCGCGGACGCGGCGGGACGCACCAGCGGGTGTGCGTGGTTGGCTGCCTTTGCGGGTGGGGCTCATGCTGAGCCCTGGTTGGTAGCTTATGAACTAGTGAATTAATATTATCTATTCTAGTGAAATTAATTATTATTCCTTAAATATAAAGTATTTATTATAAATATGATATACACTTAATAAAAAAATAAAACACTTTAATACAAATCAAGATAACTTGTGCACCGCTTAAACAGCTAAAATGACTATGATTTTAAAATATGAGTTTGGGTCTAAAAGATAATAAAACACACACCTGCTCAAAAACAAGTTTAAAGAACAAAGTTAATTTCAAAAGACGATAAAATAATTCTCGACCAATCACATACGAGGTCGTATAGAGATAAGGATTACCCCGACCAATCACAAGTAAGGAAAACATTTCCTTTTTACCTGCTTAAACGATCTTACCGATCCAGCATGTTTCAGGTTGAAATATATTTATAAAATAATAATAACAATGATTTTTGTCTATACGGGAATTTACCTTTTGACCTGGTATTAGGAATAAATTAGCCCGTCTACAAAAAAAGGCTATCCTAAATTTAGGCCTAAATTTGGGATAACGTATTTATTGCACCACATTTTACAGAAAAAAGTGTCAGTTGAAATATATTTTGACCTGAATTAGGCTTTAAATTCCGGCCCCCGGGTTACAAAAAAAGGAGTATCCTAAAATTTATGTTTTTTTTTTTTTTTTTTTGACCTAAAGTAGTTATTTCAACACATTTTTACAGAGGAGAGGTCAGTTTCGTATCTGTAAGGAGTGCGGGTTGTTGTGTTTTCTCGTGATGATTGTCAATGTTCACATTAGATAATAATAATAATAAAGAAAACCCGAATTATTTAAAAAACTTTGAAATATATTTAGTTAGGTAACATCGAGTGAATAATATATATGTAAGTGATAATTGTTATTTTTAAATAAAAACTTAGAAATATATTTTAATAAAATACATGATATGTTAGCAGAGAAGAAACTTATTTTGTTATTTTATATTTATTACATGGGTAAAGATGATGTAAAGCAGTAAGCAAATAGAACAAAACGTGCATTAGCTTGGTGTAGAGGGGTGCTAGGGCTGTCCTTACTGATTTACTGATTTATTGCTTTTAAGTACGTAAAATATATGTTTTTAATAAAATTTTCATTTGAAATTTAAGTACAAAGTGGTTTTGAAAAATGTGATAGTTATAAAATTTATAAACAAAAGTATTAAACAGTTAATAATAAATTCTTTGTTCAAGATAATGATTGATTTATTATAGAAGTTAAAGAAACTTTGAAATAATTTTAGTTATATTTGAATGAGTAATATAAATGTACGTGTTTAATTAAAACATAAAATGTTTTAATAAATTATACGTTATATGTGTAAGTGAGTGTGTGTGCGTTGTGTGTGTGTAGTTGTCGTGTGTGTGTGTGTGGTGGGGTGTAGTGTTGTGTGTGTGTCGTGTGTTGTGATGGTGGTGTGTGCTGTGTAAATCTGTGTGCAAGTGTAAAGAAAATCTGTGTGTGTGTTAGTCAAATCTGTGTGTGAGTGTAAGTAAATCTGTGTGAGTGTAAGTAAATCTGTGTGTGTGTAAGTAAATCTGTGTGTGAGTGTAAGTGTAAATGTAAGTGTCTATGGGTAAATGTAAGTGTCATAGTGAAGTCGTGTATAAGTTATAAGTGAATGTGTTGGGTGTGACGGCATGTGTATAAGTTTGTAAATGTTAAGTGTCTATGGCAAAATGTAAGTGTCATAGTGAGTGTGTGTATAAGTGTCATAGTGAATGTGTGTGTATAAGTGTAAGTGTGTGTGTGTGTGTGTGTGTGTGTGTGTGTGTGTGTGTGTGTGTGTGTGTGTGTGTTCTAAAATAATAATAACAATAGGCATGAAGTAAAAAACACTAAATATAATAAAAAATTAAATAAAAAAAAATAATAAAAATAAAAAAATAATAAAAAAATAAATAAAAGAATAATAAAAAATAAATAAAAAGGATTAAAACAAATAAAAAACATAATGTTAAAAAATATATGAGTTAAAAAACAGTAAAGCAGAAAGTTAAACAGTAAAGCAGAAAGTTAAAGCAGTTAAACCGAAAGTTAAAGCAGTAAAGCCAGAAAGTTAAAGCAGTTAAAACATGAGTTAAAGCAGTAAAGCCAGTAAAACAAAAGCATACTAACCCCCCCCCCAACCCCCTTGGTGTTAGGTCACACCTTCTATTGATTTACTGATTTACTGCTTTAAGGTATGTAATGTAATGTTAGTAGTGAGTTAAAGCAGTAAAACATATGAGTTAAAGCAGTAAAAAATAGTTAAAGCCAGTAACATGAGTTTAAAGCAGTAGCCAGTAAAACAAAAGGCATACTAATCCCCCCTAGGTGTTAGGTAACACCTCTATTGATTACTGATTACTGCTTAAGGTATGTAATGTTAATAAATATGTGAGTTAAGCAGTAAAACATATGAAGTTAAAACAGTAAAACTTGAGTTAAAGCAGTAAAACATGAGCTAAAGCAGTTAAAAGCAGTAAAACAAAAGCATACTAATCCCTCTTGGTGTTAGGTTACACCTTTTATTGATTACTGATTTACTGCTTTAAGGTATGTAATGTTAATGTTTTTAATAAAATTTCGTACAGTTGTAGTAAAATTAAAATGTTTATATATCAGGCACTGCTCTGGTTTTTTTTCTTACATACAATTTTTAAAAAATTTATAAATTAAAAAAGTATTAAGTAAAAAAGTATTAAGTAAAAATAATGTTAATAAATATATGTGTTAAATAATAGGTCTGTAATGAGTTACATTTTACGTTCGCGAAAATGTTTTTAATAAAAAAATGCTTAAGCATGAAATAAAAATGAATGACTTATAGTATATATATTTTTCATTCGCACGGCGGGTCGCACCTGTGGGTGCGGGTTCGTGGGACTTCACGCGGAGAGATCATGCTGCGTCCTGGTGATCAGCTTATAACATAGGTTAGACATTAATATTAACTCTTTTCTTGATGTGGGTAGAGATGAGCCATCAAAGATGATATTCATCAAAGATGAATTCATCAATATAGATGTCTCAAAGATTACGCATCAAGAGTGACGTCATCAAGACAACCTTCAAAGTTGAGTTGCATCAATGCTGAGGCATGTATGATGGACCAATCAAAGGTTGGGGCAACAATTGCTGCAGGCATTTTATGCTGGGCATCACAAGTTGAGCATCAAAGTGAGGCTTCAAAATATCGAGTGTGTGAGTTGTGAGTGTAAGTGCATCTGCGTGGGGGTGTGAGTGTAAGTGTATATGTTTTAATGTAAGTGTCTATGGAGAGTGTAAATGCGCGTTTATAAGTGTCATAGTGTGTATAAGTGGCATAGTGAAAAGACAAACTCATAGTAGGAAGCATCTTAGCAGGTTGTATAATATCCACCAATCGAATCCTCATACCTTATAACCTAGGGTAGACACCATATTAGGCTATTCGAAGCCAGGCGAGGCTAGAAAAGACTTTGAAAAAAAGCTTGGCCACTCAGTTGGAACTATGTGGCACTCACTTGTTGGCACTTTGTGGCACTCACTTGGCACTCATTGGCACTCACTTGGCACTCACTTGGCACTCATTGGCACTCACTTGGCATCACCTGGCACTCACCTGGCACTCATCTAATACTCATAGAACACTAATAGAACATCACTAGATACTTCTTACGGTGATTGGGAACCATCAAAGCCATCAAGTTAGCGTGGGTCAAAATTGACCCATGGTATATGGCAAGGTCAAGGCCGAAATATCATGGTCAAACAAGGTTAAGACATCAAAAAAGGGCTAAGTCCCTAAAGGAAGGACAAAAAATTACAGTGGGTCAAAATTGACCCATGGACGACCAAAGGATTGGCAGTGTGTGTTTGTACGTGAGTATAAGTGTAAATGTAAGTGTCTATGGGTAAATGTAAGTGTGATAGTGAGTGTGTGTATAAGTGTCATAGTGAGTGTGTGTGTGTGTGTGTGTGTGTGTGTGTGTGTGTGTGTGTGTGTGTGTGTGCGCACGCGCACGTGTGTAGGTGTTCAAGTTAGGGTAGGTCCATACATGCGTACAAGTTAGGAACGAAATATGTGACGGGTGGGCCACGAGTGGCCAAAAAAATTGGCGTGGGGTGGCAAAAATGACCCATGTATCTGGTTAAGGTTCAAGGCCGAAATATCATGGTCAAGCAAGGTTAAGACATCAAAAACGGGCTAAGCCCCTAAAGGGTGCCCTAAAATTACCGTGGGCAAAAAATGACCCATGGATAACCAAAGGTTTGGTCGAAAAAATTAGGGTGGGACATGCTTACAACGGTTGCTGACGCAACCGTTTGGCGCAACCCTTCTTCGAAGGGTTGCCAAAAATTAGGGTTGCCGAAAAATTAGGGTTGCCAAAAAATTAGGGTTCTCAAAAAATTAGGGTTCTCAAAAACATTAGTCCCAAAAAATTAGGCGTTCTTCAAAAAATTAGGGTTGCCGAAAAATACCGTGGGCCAAAAATGACCCATGGAAGACCAAAGGGTTGGTCGAAAAAAAGGTAAAGGCCCAAAAAGGTAAAGGCCCAAAAAGGTCAAGGTCAGGTAAAAAATTTGGGCTCAAAAAAGGTCAAGCCCAAAAAGGTAAAGGTCAAAAAAGGTCAAGGGCAGGTTTAAAAATGGGGCTCAAAAAAGCCGTGTCAGGTAGGTTCCTGGACGCTGTGGTCAAAATGACCAACACGAACGGAAAGCCCTTGTTACTACTGGTAAGGTTATGATAAGTTCTTAACAAACTTTATCGTAACCTAAACTTAATGGGCCATAAGCAGAATTTAAATATAAAATAAAATTTCAGTAAATGGATTAAATTTATATATGGCAGCGCTTCTTTAGTCCTCTTACATGGCGAAGAAATGTATATATATATATATATATATATATATATATATATATATATATATTTATTATATATATATAAATAAATATATCTATAATATATATATATATATATATATATATATATATATATATATATATATATATATATATAATATATGTATATATAGTATATATCTATATGTCTTTTGATATCTATTATATATATATATATATATATATATATATATATATATATATATATTATATATATATATATATATATATATATATATATATATATATATATATATATATATATATATATATATATATAAAATAATCTATATTTCGTCAGAATCCGCTAATTTCAACTATTACCCAATTTTCTTAGAAAAAATAGCTTTTAAACAAAGAATTTAATATATAAACTTGAATTTTTTTTTTTTTTTTTTTATGTTGATCATTCTCATTAAGAGCTGGAGAAATTTTAATTGATGTATAATTGATTGACATAATCAATATTTCCATTATTATTATTATTATTATTATTATTATTATTATTATTATTATTATTATTATTATTATTATTAGTAGTAGTAGTAGTAGTAGTAGTAGTAGTAGTTCTACAAAACTACATATCACTGAGTAGCAAAGACTTTACAGTCCACTGAAGGCTAGTTTGTTATGTATTTTTGTTTATTTATTGTATTGGGTGTGTCCATTGTCTTCAATAGATTTGTTTATGCATTTTTAACATCATAAATGCTACATGTTTTAGCGTTAGTATATTATTTTACTTATTTGATGTGACATATGAGTTTGTTCACTTAGAAGTTAGAACAAATCTGTTTCTAAGCAGCAAATATCATATTGAAACAAGTTAAAGAAATTTTGTTTTTGGATTATTACTCCTACTCAGTATGATCGAAGAGATTACCGTCTTAGAACGGATACGTTCTAAACGGTGAACATCAATTATCATTATTAATACTATTATAAATAATATTATTTATATTCTTATTAAAATTGTTATTAATACTATTATCAATATTATCAATATCAATATAAATAGTAGATTGTTTCTCCTACTCGGTGTGATCGTAGAGATCACCGTCTTAGAACGGTAAGTTCTAAGAAGAAGAAGAAGAAGAAGTTGTTGTTGTTGTTGTTGTTGTTGCTAAGGTAGTATTAATTAATATTTTGTAGAAGTAATTGATGTTATTGTAGAAGTAATAGTAATAGTAGGTAATAGTAATAACTGTTTCTAATGTAGAAGAAGTAGTATTAATTGATAGTGTTGATGAAGTATTATTGGTAGTAGTACTACTGATATGGTGGTTATATTAAGAGTTACATATATTTTTTTTATCTTGAAGATCTATGAAGATCGATTACTGTGGAGTAAGAATATATTGATTATATTTTACGAGCATTTGTTAAAAGACCCCATCAACGAAGTGAGGAAAATTCTTCAATTCCTTCAATTTCCATTTCAAGAGGAAAAAATTCGTTGTCTTCAAAAGAATTTTAATGGAAAGGCTAAAAGAGCCAAAGTTGATGCAAGTATTATATACTATATATATATATATATATATATATATATATATATATATATGTATATAATAATAATATATATATATATATATATATATATATATATAATATAATAATATATATATATATATAATAAATAGATAAAATAATAAAGAAAAATAAATAAATATATTATAATATATAATATATATATATATATATATATATATATATATATATATATATATATATATATATATATATATATATATATATAATATATATATATATATATATATATATATATATATATATATATATATATATATATATATAATATATATAGAAATATATATATATATATATATATATATATATATATATATATATATATACTTTATATATATATATATATATATATATATATATATATATATATATATATATATATATATATATATATATATATATATATATATATATATATATATATATATATTTTTTTCTCTCTTATATCTATATATATATATATATATATATATAATAATAATATATATATATAATAATAATATAATATATATATATTTACTTTACTTTCTCACCCCTATATATACTTTATTTTACTTTCACACCCCTTCAGAGTCGCCTTACCGCATCCAGATACCCCGCCGCCTCTACCGGCTTCGTCCACAGATCATCCAGGACTGAAATGTTCCAGATTGCTCTCGGTAAAGAGTTGGATTGACAGGTAAATAAAAAATGGGATGGGTTTTCTGGCACCTGGTTACAATTTGGACAGATGTTGTAACGGTTTGGTTAAGGTTGAATCTGTGTTTGTAATTTTGTAAGTTTGGGTGGTGGCCGCAACTCAGTTTGGACAAAGATGACTGGCTAGTTCTTGGAAGGGAGTTGAATTCTGGTGCTATATCTGGTGGATGCTTGTTTAAAATGTTGCTTGGTGCTCTTCGTCTTAGGTAGTTTTCTGTTAGTATTGTGTGGATTTGTTTGGTGTATGATGTGTTGTATAGTGGACGTGGGATGTTGGTCAGGATCTGTTCGTAGAGTATGGCTGGTGATGAAGGTGGTTGTTTAAGTTATTGGAGAGGGCAGCATGACATGGGTGTTGGGGTGTTTGTGTTTTGGCAAAGAATTGCATGCCTATATATATATGGGTAGTATTTTGGTTTCTTCGTGTTGGTATTGTTGATGTACATACATCCTGTTGTGATTCGTAGTGCTTTGTTTTGTGTTTTTTGGGGTTTCTTTATGTTGTTTTCATTCAGTAGTGGGTTCCAAGTTGGGGAGGCACAATTTAGAGTTTGGGCATATCCGCATATGTAATGTTTGTATATGGTGGTGAATGTCTGTTTGTTGTTTGTTGTTTGTGAAGTCTGTGCCGGAGATGGTTCTTAATATGTTTAGTTTCCTGTTTGCTGATGAAATTATGCCGTCTATGTGTTTTGCAAAGGTGAGATGAGTGTCAAGTGTTATTCCGAGGATTTTGGGAGTTTTGTTGAAAGGTATGGCAATGTTGTTTGTAACCAGCGAATAAACTTTTTTTTTTATTTATTTATTTTTTTTCATATTTCGAACAACTTTAACCTACTACATCTAGATAAATATTAATTTCTCTAGAAGAAAATTGTGATTTTCGTAATCAGTGACTCACAGCGAAGAGAGAAATATATGTATGCATATTTTCGTGTAAAAAATATTACAGTCAACCAAGGGGGAAAGGGTCCCCTAATATTAACCAAAAGTATTTTATGTTTAAATCTTATGTAAAAGAAGTTATTTCTACAGATTGACCCTTTCACCAACGAAGAGAAATCTCAAATGCAGGAAGCTTTATCTTCTGTTGTATATTTACTGAAGCTTCGAGGAATTAAAAATATTCCTGAAGAATACAATCAAATTATTAAGTGAAATGCGTATTAATTATAATTTATTATTATTTTTTAAAAAAATTAATAATTCTTTAATTATTTATAATTATTATTTTTTTAAATTTAATAAATCTTTAATTATTTAAAATTATTTTTTTAAAATTTTAATAAATCTTTAAATATTTAAATGGTGCCTTCAATTTCCTAATACAGTCAACTGATAAAATATTCGCTACAATAAATATATTTCCATGAGAAAAGTGACAAAAATTGTCAGAACGAATTTTGCAATTATATTCTCGGAAAAATAATTTCATTGTAGCTGCACTGTATGAGTAATATGCCTTTTGGTCTCTTAATAGAAATAAATTGATGAAGCTATACTTTGGTATGATTAATGTCTTTCTTATTAAAAAATTTTGAAGCTACTTTGTATAATTAATGTCTTTTCTTGATAAGGCTTAATTAATAGCCAATAAATTGATTAAGGACGGCATGGTTAATATGTCTTTTCCTTTCTTATTAGAAAATTTTGAAGCTACTTTTGTATAAATAATGTCTTTTTTCATATTGTACAAATATTTTGATAAAAATTTCTTTGGTATGATTAATATGTCTTTGATTTCTTATTAGAAAAGTTAGAAAATAAATTGTTTTAAGCTACTTTTGTAATATCTCTTCTTTTCATATTAGAAAATAAATGGTAAAACAACTTTTGTTTGAAAAATATATGTTTTTATATATATATACTTATTAGAAAATAATTTCGAGTTAAATTACCCTTTTATTCTTATATTGCGTTGAAAATTTCGCTATTGCATTTTTGTCATTTGTCCTAATGATACATTGGAACATTCCACTAGTTGTAGCGTACGGTATCATAGCGTGAGTGTGAAAAGAATCAACTAGTATTGAACTGGTTCGAATCCTAGAGAAACTCTCCAGAAACATTCAACCTTGTTGATTAAGGACAAAGACAATTTAGAGATTTAAAAAAAAAATTAAATCCTAATTGTTGGATTTAGCCTTTAAGGTTTTTAGAAAATAACTTATAACTTAGGATGTTACCAACATTTCTTCTCAAGCTTGGGATATTTTTAAAACAAATTAAAACTAAATGAGAAAATCATTATATATATATATATATATATATATATATATATATATATATATATATATATATATATATATATATATATATATATATATATATATATATATATATATATATATATATATATATATATATATATATATATATATATATATATATGTATATGTATATATATATAAGTATATATTTATTTATATATATATATATATATAAAACTAAATATATATATATATATATATATATATATATATATATATATATATATAAAAGTTTGGCCATGTTAAGTTAGGTTAAGTTAGGTTAGGTTACATGGATTTAAATAAAGTTAAAATAAAACATGTACGCAAATGGGCCTATATAAGTAATTATCGGAAAATATTTCATTTTTTGAAAAAATATTTTAAATAAGTGTAGCCGAAGTCAAAGTTTTTATTTATATTTACGTTTTCGAACAAAATATTTGTCATGGGTTTTCATGACAAATGTACGATAATATATGAAGAAAATTATTTTCTTTTAGACTTTTGAGATTTTTTAGCCTTACGCTTTCTGCAATATAGGTAACGTTGCATATATATAATCACTATTTAATTCTTATAAAAGTTTCATTTTATTTTTAGGAGGTATTTATATTCCTTTTTACTTTTTAATTTTAAATTGTTTAAATTTATAACAAATAGTTCTTCATTAATTTTTTTTTATGCGGTAAAAATTGCCCTCAAGCATAATTTCTTCCCCTTCTCACATTTTCGTTAAATTTTTTCTCCTGATTTGATCTTTTTCCGTTTTTTAAAAAATTATTTAAAATATTTCGAACTTTTGAATCATATTCAATCGGACTTAAAATTCATTGTTAGTATCATATACTAGCAATATTTAAAAAAAAAAAAAAAACCTGACGGGGGCGTAAAACATAACAGGTTCTTTATATATATATATATATATATATATATATATATATATATATATATATATATATATATATATATATATATATATATATATATCTTTATCTTTATATATATATATATATATATATATATATATATATATATATATATATATATATATATATATATTGATAAGATAACTGCTCATCCTTCTACACCTCACCGCAGTGTGATAGGCATTGATAAAAATAACCCCTTAAGTAATTTCACTCTGCTGGGATTGAACCTGGGCTCTAGCAGATGTCCATCGTGGCGTATTCGTCAAACACTTACGCGGCCATCTGCTAGGGCCCAGGTTCAATCCCAGCAGAGAGAAATTACTTAAGGGTTATTTTTATCATATATATATATATATATATATATATATATATATATATATATATATATATATATATATATATATATATATATATATATATATATATATACCATCAACAACCTTCTTTCCCCAAGACTGGGGGTAAGGTGCGCAACGTGCACCGGAAACAGAAAAGTAGTAGAAGAACATGACGCAAGTCGAAAAGAAAGCCCAGCCTTACCGCCCCCTTTATACCTTTTAGTGAGAACTCGTCGTAGTCAAAATAAATCCACCCTAGAGCTTCACGGGACCGTGGGACCCTAACTATAGCATCGTCTATGTGGGGTTTCCCCCTTGCTTAGAGTTCTAACCATACCCCCTCACGAAATCCCTGCCTTTCACTCCTATTATGCACTTTCTCGCCTCTGCCAAACTCACATTTCTCTCCTCCAGGCATTCCTTTACTGACTCAATCCACTTTTTCTTCAGTCTTCCAGCCGGTCGATTCCCAACACACTCACCACTTTACATCCGCTTAACCAACCGACTATCGTCCATCCTTTCCACATGATCAAACCATCTCAATGTACTTTCATTTATTCTCTCATTTACCCCTTTCTTCACACCACACAACTCTAATACGTTCATTCCTCATTTTATCAATTCTTCTCACACATAACACGCCCCTAAGATTGTCCATCTGAACACATTGTACTTTAGATCTATACCTCTTATTCCAGATCATAGTCTCACTACTATACATTAACATAGGTAACAACATACCCTCATGTAAGACCCCAGCGCACTCAAGACTTAGTATCTTTACCTCCACTGACTATCTAACTGCACCAGCCACCTTCCTGCAATTCTCAACTTTCCTACTACACTCTGCATCATCCATCCCCTTATCATACAACATGCATATATCCTAAATATTTAAACTCAGACACTTGTTCCAGCTGCTCACCTTCTAACATAACTTCAAACCGAGGACTGTCCTCACTCACAACCATAACCTTACTGTCATCTACGTTTACTTTCAAACCCCTTCTTTTACACACCCTGCCAAATCTCACTGCCAATCCTTTCAAACTCTCTTCAGATTTGCCACACAAAACCAAATCATCCGCATATAGTAGATAAGGCACCCTCTACTCTCTTCCATTCTCCAACATTCTAACACCTTCCTTTGCCACCCTCACCTCTAATTCTTTCATAACCCCATCCATATACAAATTGAATAATCAAGGAGACATTTCACATCCCTGCCTCACTCCGCAATTAATATTAAACCAATTCCTTTCGACTCCATTTATTCTAACACAGGCTTCATTCACTATCGTCATACATACTTTTGATTTCATTCAGAAGCCTACCACCATCACCATATATCACTAACACTTGTCATAGAGCTTCCCTATTAATTCTATTATAAGCCTGTTGCAAATTCATAGAACCTAAATACAATTTACTTTTTTTCTCCCTTATTTTCTCAATCGTTTGTTTCAATGTAAAGATTTGATCCACATATCTTCTACCACTTCTAAACGCACCTTGTTCTTTACCATTCAGTCCTTCAGTCACTCGACGCACTCTTTTGACCAAAATACAAGCATATATTCTTCCTACAACACTCAATAAACTAATTTATAATTTCTACAGTTACCCTTATCCTTACCCTTATATAAGGGTACTGTACTATATCTCAATCCCTCGGAACTATACCGTCCATAAACACTTTGTTACACAACTTCCAAATCCATTCAACTCTTGATCATTTCACCAGTAATTTCATCTGTACCTAGATTTACCATTCTTCAACTTTCTCACTTTACCCATTACCTTCTCCTTACTAATGACCTCATTCCCCAAATACCTATTCCTTCTTGCCCAATCAAACCCAGACACATTAACTATCACCTCTTCATTACTGTCAATGTTATGCAGATTTTCGAAGTGTTCCTCCACAACCTTCTCACATCTATTTCATCAGTTACGAAAGCACCATCCCTATTCATTATTCTACGCAGAGTTCCCTTACTCTCATTCTTAACCTTTTGCGCATCCTTCCAGAAGAGCTTTATATTGCCTTGCAAGTTCCTATTCATCCTCCTTCCAAACTGTTAATTTACCTCTTTTTTTCCTCCTACGTATGCACCTTTTAGTATTCTTTTTTTCATCTTTATATAATTCCAAACATCTTTCTTTTGAAACCTCATCATTGACTTTTAGTACATTCAACCACGCTTCTTTTTTAACTTTAACCACTTCTATCACCTCTTCATTCCTCCACTCACTATTATCATTCTTACATCCTACTTTAGCACATCCACATACTTCTTTTGCACTGCTAACAACTGCCTCCTTCATTTGCTTCCAGATTTGTTCAGCTTCAACTTTTTCACATTCAGCTGATTTACTGATTCAGCTGATTTAAATACTTATCGTTATTAACTTGCTCACTTAACTTCTCACTGGTAATTTTACCCACTGATTGGACATCCAACACAAACTTCAACATCTCTTTCTTCACCAACACAAAATCAATCATACTTTTTACTTCGATACCATCTCTACCTACACCAACTCTAGTATACTTATGAATACTCTTGTGTTTAAAAAAGTATTACTCACACACATACCTCTCTCCTCAGAAATCAATCACCTTCCTACCATTCTCATTTCCTTCCGACACCCCAAAGCCATCTGTTATACTATCCTTTTTTGATCACCTATCCAACCATTTAGGTCACCCAACACAATCAATCTGAAGCTCCTACTCACTCCATCAAAAACATCATTAACATTATCCCAGAAAATCGCACTCTCTTCGACATTACCCTCAGATAGACCATAAATCACAACCACACATTCCTTGACCTTTTCAAACTTAAATTTAACCATTAGAATTCTAGGACTCGCACACACACAAAATCTACCATAGCTCTATACCACAAGTCACTCTCAAAATTGCAACTCCTTCTTTCCCGCTCTCCCCTCTTATTCTTTCCACCAGCACAGAAACATTTCACACAAAACCCTTCATTTTAACCTTTCCATTCATCTTTGTTTCAGTCTCAGCAGAGAGCAAATCAAATTTGCTCTTTCAACATCCATCACCTCTCTCTCTCTTCTCCTCCCACATTTACTCCTCTGACATTCCATGTGTCCATACGATTCCTTACATTTCGCCGAGAGATGAAGGCCGCTTCCGGCGATCATGACCTTCTCCGGGGCATGCATTAGCATTCCCGGCAAAAAATAAGTAGTAGTGGGCAACCCATCCAACTACCTCCGTCCCTTAGTCGCTTTCTACGACACGCAGGACATACGATGTGGGCAATTCTTTCTCCCCCATACATAGGGATATAAGGGATAGAGATTTCTGTAAGATGTTGTCTAGAAGAGGGGTGTGGATATAAGTATGTGTATATGATATGTAGATAAAAGGCGGTGTCTGTAAGATGTTGTCTGGAGGATGAGTGTGTATATGAACGTAGAAAAGAACGCGCTACTCTACCTCTACAATCATAATAATACCTCTATAATTATATATAGGGTTGGAAAAAAAACAATATTTAAAAAAAAACCATTGGTTTTTAAAAAAAAAACAAATAAACCAATGTTTTTTTGTTGTTTTATGGGTTTTTATGCTATTTTGATGGTTTTAATGTAGTTTTTAATGGTCTTAATAGATTTTAAAGCCAAAAATCACTACTGGAAACTGTTATACACATGTGCTAACACATTTTAAAATTCCTTAATAAATTTCTTTAGATTCTTAAATTTCAAATTTTCTTGATAACTGAAACTGGTATAAATTTATTATTATTTTTTGAGTTTTACATAAACTCATAAAGTAAAAAATAAGAGGGTATATTATAATATATAAACTCTATCTGAAAAAAAGGTTTTACTTTATTATTTTACCCCCCCCAAAAAATATTATATTTGCAATGCACCCAAAAATATAATTAATGGCCAAGTGCGATATGACGACCAGGGCTGCGGAGTCGGATTCGGAGTCGGAGTCGTGGAGTCGTGCAATGTTCCAGGAGTCGAAGTCGGAGTCGAAAATTCTGTGCAAGTGGAGTCGGAGTCGAAAATTCCTGTGTAAGTGGAGTCGGAGTCGAAAATTTATAGAGCTATTATTATTATTATTATTATTATTATTATTATTATTATTATTATTATTATTATTATTATTATTATTATTATTATTATTATTATTATTATTATTATTATTATTATTATTATTATTATTAATTAAAGATGTTATAATTTTAGGAAAGCGAAGTTTCATTTTGTTTTTTGGAAATTTTGTATATATATATATATATATATATATATATATATATATATATATATATATATATATATATATATATATATATATATATACTCTCTAATATATATATATATATATATATATATATATATATATATATATATATATATATATATATATATATCATCATCATCATTATCATCATCATCCCAAGACTGGGGGTAAGGTGCGTGACATGCATCGGAAAAGAAAAGTAGTAGAAGAATATGACACAAGTCGAAAAGAAAGTCCAACCTTGCCGCCCCTCGACGGACCCTCACTGTGGCATATCGTCAGTGTAGGGTTCATCACTTGACCCAGGTGGGCCACAACCATACCCCCTCACAAAACCCCGCCATTCTCTCCTATCATGCACGTTTCTTCCGCCTCTGCCAAACTCACATTTCTTTCCTGCAGACATTCCTTTACTGATTCAATCCACTTTTTCTTCGGTCTCCCAGCCGGTTGATTTCCAACACACTCACCACTATACATCCGCTTAACCAACCGACTTTCATTCATCCTTTCCACATGACCAAACCATCTCAACGTACTTTCATTTATTCTCTCATTTATACCTTTCTTCAAACCACAGAACTCTCTAATACGTTCATTCCTCATTTTATCAATTCTTCTCACACCTGACACGCCCCTAAGATTGCCATCTGAACACATTGAACTTTAGATTTATACCTCTTATTTTAGACCATAGTCTCACTACCATACATTAACACAGGTAACAACATACCCTCATGTAAGATCCTAGCACACTCAAGACTTAGTCCTTTCACATCTACCAGCGATTTAATTACCAGCCGTGT
>JABUQX010114516.1:15000-16265 GCA_015478945.1 Trachelipus rathkii | reverse complement strand
ATCCATGTAGATATATATCGGAGCCCTAGGCTGAGCCGGAGCCGGAGCCGAGCTGGAGCCGGAGCCGAGCCGAGCCTGGGTGCGAATTTTTTCAAAAATATTTTTTAGGTGAAAATACGCCAGAAGACGTACTGAACAATTTTCAAATAGTGGTGACCTAGTCGGATCCGATCCGAGTCTAAATGGAGTCGAAGTGTGGTCGAAGTCGCAGCCCGCGCCGTAGTTTGTATTTTTTCTCGAAAAGAGAGCTTTTTTTAGGGTAGAAAATTCTGGCTGCCAGAAGAAGTGCTGAACAATTTCAAATAGTGCAGAAAGGATCCGATCCGGAGCGGGAGCTGGATTCGGAGCCGGATTTGGGAATAAATTTTTAAGAAAAAAATTTTAAATGAAAATTGCTGCCAGAAGACGTGTTGAACAGGTTTCAAATAGTGCAGAATCCCATAGTCGGATCCGGATCCGGGAATCGGAGCCGAGTCGAAGCTCGGAGCTAGAAACAGAGCTTATAATATTATAAATTTTTTTTCAGAAGAATATTTTTTTAGATGAAAAATTTATTGCCAGAAGTCGTGCTAAATAATTTTCAAATAGTGCAGAAACCTTAGTCAGATCCGGAGCCGAAGGTGAAGTCGGAGCCGGAGCCGGAGCCGGAGCCGGAACCTGGGTATGAATTTTTTTCAAAAAATATTTTTTTAGGTGAAAAATTTAATGCCAGCAGACGCACTGAACAATTTTCAAATAGTGCAGAAACCTTAGTCAGGTCCGGATCCGGATCGGAGACGGATCCTGGGTATAAATTTTTTCAAGAAATAATTTTCTTAGATGAAAATTTATTGCCATAAGACTTGCTGAACAATTTTCAAATAGTGCAGAATCCTTAATCGGATCCGGATTTGGAGTCGGAGCCGGAGCCGGATTCAAAGTCGGAGATGGAGTCGGAGCCAGAGTATGATTTTTTCTAAAAATATTTTTTTAGGTGAAAATTTTATTGATAGAAGACGTGCTGAACAATTTTCAAATAGTTCAGAAACCTTAGTCGGATCCGGAGCCGGAGCCGGATCCTGGGTATGAATTTTTTAAAAAAATATATTTTTAGGTGAAAACTTTATTGCCAGAAGACGTACTGAACAATTTTCAAATAGTTCAGAAAACCTTAGTCAGATCCGAAAGTGAAGTCAGAGCTGGAGTATTAGCTGGAGCTGGAGTCGTGTTGATATGAATTTTTGAAAAATATTAAGGAAAAATTAATGCCCGAAAACTACCTTTCG
>JABUQX010114516.1:0-5000 GCA_015478945.1 Trachelipus rathkii | reverse complement strand
ATATTTGAATTCGCATTCACGAATATTAAGAAAAATTATTCGCAACAATATTCGCATTCGAGAATATTAAAAAAATATTCAGGTTCGCACTCGCCAATATTAAAAAAGATTATTCGTCTAACATTCGCATTCTTGGTTATAGGAAATTAGATAGACAGCCCTGTAATATATACGGTATATATATATTATATATATTCGCAATCCGCGGATGTTAAATTGAAAAATCCGCATCCGCTAATCCTGCACTCAGCGAGGATGCTCTGAAAAAAATAAATGCACATCATGCCAGCATTATTAAATATATATATTATTTATATTATATTTAATGTATATTAATTATTATTTATATATATATATATAATTTTAATAATATTAATTGATTATTATATTAATTATATATTACTATATTATTAATTATTATTATATAATATTATTAATTATTATTATATATATATTATATTATTATTACTAATTATTTAAGTTAATATGTTATATATATTATATAATTATATATATATAATTATATATATGTAAACTACATGTTATTAAAAGTTAATACGGAGGGTCGTCGGAATCAATAATATAAAATTATTCTCGTCTAAAGTTATGACTTTAGATAAATAAATTATTTAGATGGGTATTTTTATGGATTGATGTTATGTATTATCAGTTATAAGAGATTAGTGTTAACGTAGGTTTAGGTGGTATAATGTTAGTACGTTATGACTCATATGATTTTATATGGTATATCGTTATATGTCTAGAGCTGTCAGTACTACTTGGCTTTTAAAAATTATAATAAAATTAAAAAAAATCAAATAATTTCATAATGAAAAATGAGTGTATAAAATCATATAATTTATTATTATTATTTATTATCATAGAGTGTATCTACACTTTAGCTCGAATTTTTTTTTGATCAACGTGTTCCCGTTACCGTGGTGGAGCCTCTGTAAGTATACTCGTCTTTTATATCGATTATATTATATATAATATATATATATTATATTTTATCATTTTTATATATGATTATGATTATACTATATTAAAATAATATATAATATAATATATATATAATATAATATTAAATAAATATATAAATATAGATAAATATATATAATATAATTATATAATATAAATATAAATATATAAATTAATAATATAAAATATACTCATATTTTATTTATATTATATATATTAATTATATTTAATTAATATTTAATTATATATATTATATTTTAGATATATTGTAATAGTATATTAGTTTAATGGCTCGAAAAGCTAGTTGCATAATACGTGTCATTTGTCTCACATTATTATTTATAGTATCACTCTTGCCGAAACTTTGGTATCTCTCCCCTCTCTTTAATATGCCTTTGAGTTGTACGAGTAAGAAACTAGTTGTGGACTGTCGCAATTGTCGTCTCTATTTTCTAATTGTTGATATGCGATATATAAATTCTAGATTTTCTGATTCAGCGGATGTCTCAAATCTGTTCATTAAGTGTTAAGAGTTCAAATAGCATTGAACTTATTAATTACAGAACTTTTGGATCGCCTCGCTCTATAACTTCTCAACACCCGTTCTGTGTATAGATATACTTTACTGTTCACTATTTCTCAGATCATGGAATTAGGAGATTTTTGGTAACGTTACGTTTTACCGTTAAACCACGATAATAAAGATTGAGAATCCGGTCATGTAACACAAAAATCTAGAATTAATATATGACATATTTACATTAAAAAAACCATTAGATAGGAATACAACAGTTCTTATACTACAAATTTTAAAAGAGTATTATAAAATGATTGGGAGAAGGACCACGTTTCGGCTTAGAGAAATGTGAGAATAAATGACGATTGAACTAGCTTTCGCCATTAAACTCATAATATATATATATACTTATATATATATATATATATATATTATATATATAATATGAAAGTATATAATAGAATATATATGGATATATATATATATTATATTTTTTATATATTAATAGATTATACTACTAAAATATTATTATATATATACTTATATATATATATATATATATATATATATATATATATTATATATTGGAAAGTATTATAGGCCACCCGGAACGGACGTTGGATCAAAAAAATTCGCCGGGTAAACTCTATGATACATAAATAAATGTTCTAAAGGGTGAAATGAATTTTTTGCGTTGTATTTTAATTTTTAGCAGTAGACTGACCTAGCATAAACGTAACCTAACCTAGTCTAACGTAAACCTAAACTTAACCTAAACACGTATTACCTAACCTCTTAACGTACACTGCTCGAGATATACTAAATGTTGGGCACCGCTATTTTAATTTATCTTAAAATTTGCTACTTTGCAGATTTTTTTTTCTCTGATCCGACCGCCCCGTTCTGTAGAAGAGACATATATATATATATTCAATGCTTTACTGTCTCTCTCCTTACTCTCTCTCTTCTGCGTGACCGTTAAGTAAGTTTTTCCCATTATACTCATAGCTATCTTTCATTACTCTACTATACTATATATATATATTTATCTCATATATATATTTATTCATCTTACTATCTTATTTATATATATACTTACTAATATCTCAGATATATACTATGATTATTTATATATTATTAGTAATGCTGCAGATGTCATTTTTTCGCATCCGCGGTGATCGCGGAGCGGATAGCGGATGTGGGCATTTAACATCGCTGATGCGGATGCGGCATTGCGGATGTTTAATATACTTACTTCTAATATATATACTATATATTATATATTATTATATATACTATATATAATATATATTATTATATACTTACTATATTACTTATATATATATATATTATATATATATCATATATCAGTTTTAGCCACAATCTAATTAATATAATTGTTACCAGGGTGGCGGACGGGGACATCAAATGGAACCATTCAACCTCTGTCCTTAACCTCCGGACCTTAATGATAAGAGATTTTTACTCATGGATTATTCACTTGCCTCCTCCCAGTATTCGTGCGAATATATCTTCACATATGGGTAAGTTGTAGCTTTGAGAGACATCAATTTTTCTGCACTTTTCTTTTTTTTCTGCTGCAGAGTCTGGTTCTCTATCTCATCATATAATTAGGTCCGAGCACTTGCTAAATATTTCTCTCATTTGGAACACTAGTCTGGGAGCGATGACAGGACAGGCCAGGTATTTCCTGGCAAGTTTACTTAAGGTTGGGAAACATTTGCGTTTTGCCTAATTAACACTCCATCAACTGATAGGATCGTCATTTGAGTTGTATCTAGTCGTTTTTGTTTGTGATAGTTTTCAATCATTTGCACAGCATCTTTGATAATGCGTGTGTTTCTTCTATCGACTTTATCAACATCCTTGCCAGTGAAAGTGTATATTTAATTTACTTTTAGAAGAGATTAGTTTTACGTGTCCAAGAATTTTTTCTTTTAATGGTGAATGAGAAACTCCTCACCGTGGTTTCTCTCTTCAGATTTGCGTTGGGATCACTCAAGCCAGGAGTGTAAACATTTTGGGCTCTAATTTCACAACTGATTGCGATCATCATTTGAATCTATCGTCTTTTCTTGGTATAGTTTCATCATTTGCCTACAGTCTTTTGGTAATCGTGTGTCCTGTGTTTCTTATCACTTATCTGGACTGCAGGAAATTCTTCAGTGAATCTGTTATTTGATTTACTTTGTTAGAAGGTGCTTGGTTCTGTAAATTCTTGTTTTTTCCTTTTAATGTGGGCGAATTAATAGACTGTTCGGATCGAAGTTCTCTTCATAACTGCTCCAACAACAAAAAAAGTAACGATCTTGACTTTGTTCAATATCTTTACAAAAAACCTTGTGTGCTTGTATAAATGAAATATCACTAAAGTATGCATTTGTATCATGGGCAGATAATTTCCACAGAGCCAAAGCATTTTTCTACTTCGTAGTTTAAACTTACTATCCTTTTCCTCTCTTTTCATCGTCATCGAATTTTCAAGTGGAAAATTGACAATAAATACCTCACTAGGATACATTGGTATTAATGGGCATTACATCAGACGAAGAAGCGTGTAGAGGGCCGCTGATTTTTGGTTTGTGGCGTAGTTTCTTTCAAAATAATGGTGTGCCAATAGCTTTTAACATGCAGGGTGATAATGATGTCATTTTCCAAATTAAAAGAGGATGAATGTTACCTTTGGAATACGAAATGGCGACGAGCAAGCAAGATTTCTCCAGTCTTGGATGTGCGGGTTATATTATTCTGTTCTTTTCTACATCATATGAAAGTGTAATATTATTTCCAGCGAGTTGGAAGTGTACTTTGATAAAATTAAGGATATGGAGCAATATCAAGCCGAGCTTTTGAATGCCTTGAACGCAATTCACCGATCTCTGCTATTTCCCAAAGATTACGTCTTATTAGTATTTTTATTTATAAAAAATTCTTATAAATACCGACTATATTAATAACATGCCCGCAACCTCCTCGCCCGTGGCAAGCTCTGCGGTACAAATAGCGGATCGGATTCGCGGATCTTTCAATGAGACTGTTGTTCTGGATGCTCCCGCACGGAATGCGGAAAATGCCAGCATGCGGATATTACCTTGCTATCACTTACGATAGTCTAAGTGCATTTCTCATCTCTATTAAAAACTACTCTATATACTATATTTATAATATAACGACCTGTAATAAGCTAGTATTAATTTATATGACCTTCATATTTGAGGTATTCTATATATATTGACTTAATATATATAGTTATATATGATAGATATATATAATTGCACTATCAGAACCCTAAGTTATAAACATGAGGATAACATAGAGTGATATATTAAAAGGGATTTTGGAACAGTAAAATAAAGGAGTATAAGAGTTAGAAATTGTATGAGGAGAGAGAAATCTCTCAGATTATTAAAATATATTTAATTTATTATATATAATTTATTATTTAATATTATATTATTATTTAATTATGATATGTATATAT
>JABUQX010114515.1:27500-42058 GCA_015478945.1 Trachelipus rathkii | reverse complement strand
TAGAAGGATACGACAGGTAGAACCTATTGAAGAGAAGCATCCAACCAATCAAAAATGTATTACATTTTTTGTGTAACGACTACCAAAAGTAGGTTTTCCCCTAAAATAAAGTAACTTTTGAACACTTTGTATAACCCGCTTTATAGGGGGAGACAACCAATATTTAAGATATTGATCAGACAGAGGTGAAAATAGTAAAAATACCAGAAAAGGAGAAACAGCAAATGCTTATATACACGTTTTTTTGTAAACGAAACACCAATAGTAATCGTACCGAGAAAAGTTTATGTCAACCTGCAATTGATTGTAGACAATGGACCTACTGAATGAAGTGCCGAACGCGTAAATTATGGGATCAAAATATTTGAATGAAAATACATGAAAAATTGAAATAATACGCATCAAACGTTTTATGAACTTCTTTGTAATCGTTTTAAGGACACCTGAGGGGGGCAACAGTTTTTAAAATTAATTACTAGAAGTACGGACAGTGACCTATTGAGAACGGGCAGATTCCACACATATCAGTATATATTACCGACTGATTTTTGTTAACGACTCAAAATTAGGCTGAAAAATTTGAGTTGAAAAATCCCTTTTAACGTTTTACCTGAGGGGCAACAATCCTTTAATTTGACCACAGTGTGTAAAGATAGGTAAACAATACAGAAGAGAGAGAGCAAAGCATGATCTAAATTACATCACTCTGTTTGCTTCACATACTCATTCCACTAAAGTTTGGTTTCAAACAACAATGATATATGAAGAGTAGACGCTACTGAAAAGTACAAACCTAAAAATGGGTCAAAATATTATGAATGAAAATACGAAATGGAATATCAGCATAAAAAGCACGATGGAGACTCTTTGTGAAACTTTTTAAACCACTGAGAGGGCAACGAGAATTTTTTAAGTAATATAAAAGTGAACAGTGGAGCATATTGAAAGAGATTTAACCATATCGAGTATTATTACCTATTTTAACGAGCTCAAATAGGTATCCTGAAAATGAGTGAAACACCCGTTATAAATTTGTTACCTGAGGGAGCAACAATTCTTTTACAATTTGAGCCACAGAAAGTGTAAGCCTAGTAACTACACAGAAGAGAAACAAATGTCTGTATATTCTACGATTTTTTTTGTAAGACCGACCCATAGTACGTTCTAAAATTATGTCAAACTGCATGAATGTACGACAGTGACCTACTGAAAAGTACCAACGCTATATATGGGTCAAAATTTTGAATCGCACACAATCATACAAAAAATTGGAATAATAAGAGGCATGAAACAATAAACCGTTATTTGTGACTTCTCTTTGTAAACTTTTTATCTCTTTGGCGGGCGCCACACCTAGTTGTTTAAATTTGTGAAAATTACGAAATAGTAGGCGACAGTGATCTTCTTATATTGAAAGAAAGAGAATCTAACATATCATTAAAAATAATATTACCAGACGATTGTTTTTTGTGTACGACTCAAAATAGGTCCTGGAAATTAAGTATAACCTGCTGTTATTACTATACCTGGAGTGAGCAACGAAATCTTAATAATTGATTCAAACAGCAATAATAGACAGTACCTACAAGAAGAGTAACTATGAGCATGATCTTGGATGTTATTATTTTCCGAAGTTGAGTCATCAGTCGTTTTCGTATTTTTTTGGTAAGCATAGTAGCGGTTAAAGTGAATTTAATTTCCAAAACTACATGCGAATTGTAGAAGACCAGATGACCTTAACCACTAAGAATTAAGTAAGCCTAAACACTCTAATGAGATGAAACTAAAGGTCAAAAATACTTCTGAATGAAAAATATGAAAATTGGAAAATATCATCAACGTTGTGACTTTTGTAACTTTTTACCTGGGCGGCAACAGTTAAAATTAAATATTTATTAAATTAGATGAGAATGTACGACATGGTGGACCTCAGAATTGAAAGAGATCTAACATAAATGAGAGTATGGATAATTTTATTCACCATTTTTTGTAACCCGAATTCAAATATAGGCGAACCTAGAAATAAAAAGTAAACCCTTAACTTTTTACCCTTTGAACGAGGGCAACCTAAATCTTTTATACTATTTTGATCACAAAAGTATAGAACAGTACCCTAACAAAAGATAGAGATAAACCAACATCCCTGCATTACCTATCAAAAAGCCAGATTTCAATCTTCTTTTGATTATAACCCTAATAGACGTCTCACGAGAAAATTTATGTTTCAAACTTCAAATTTATGTAAGACACGTGGACCGACCTGGAAAATGATACGTCAAAACCACGTAAATATTCAGTGGAGTCAAAAATAATTATTGGAAGTGAAAATACAAACTTAAATAATTGTGAAACATTACAGGCATCAACGTTGTTAATCATTAAACATCTAACCAGGGAAAAACCCCTATAGGAAAAAACTTTTATCGCTGACTGTGTCTTAGACAAGGTTTATATAATAATTTAAAATAGTATATAAGATCACCACACTAGTAATATACACTATTAACAGAGATCCATACATTATCAGTATATATTCAATCGGTCCGTGTTATTTGCGCACAAACTTTACGATCTTGGCGGCAAATATGAAAATTAGAAAATATAACCTTTATTAACCTTTAAAAGAGCTAGAGCGGCAAACTAATCTCTATAATTTAACACAAGGAGATACTTAGCTAAATAGAACTAACAGCAAGAAGAAAAACATGTTTGGTATATTCTCGTTTAATATATATTAAAGATCCATAACGATTAACTTCAAATAAACTCCTAAAAGATTTTTGTCAACCCACATTGAATTGGACTAACTAATCAGAGTGCACACTATCATTAAATAAAATTACCAATTGAATAATATAGCGTCAAAAATTTGAATTGAAATAAAGAAAAATATTTTTAAAGAAATTATAACGCTATCATACGTTTGAGATGATCTATACATATAATCAACATATTATACTATTGAGGACACTACACAGTTTTTTTATAAAAATATATATTTAAAATATACATATGTAACGAACAAGTGGGACATATTTGAGAAAGAAGATCCAAACATTATTCAGAAATATATTTACCCTTCTGCATTTTTTTAGTATTAACGACTCAGATTAAAATAGGTCCACCTGGAAAAAAATAGTAAAATTATCCCTTATTAAACTTTTTTTAAATTTGAATTTGAACAAAAAAAAAATCTTTTAATTTTAGAATCAACAGAATGTTAAAGACGACGTAACCTAGGTAAAGAAGAGCTAACAACACAGTTCATGATATATTCCTAAGACGTTTTTTATTCATTGAAATAAGACCACAATAGTACGATTAAAAATTTTTTCTTGCCCAAATAAAGAATTTCATATGATTCAACTCAACTTATATATTCTATCTATGATTTAATAGTACAGTTGACCTAAACTTAGAAAAAAGTACCAACCTAAATTATGGGTTTCAAAAAATTATTTAATATTGAAAATTTACTTAAAATTGACTATATGCGCATCAACGTTGTTGACTCTTTCAATAACATATATATATATCTCTGGGGGGTACGAAAAAACACGGTTTTTAAATTATATCATAACATAGAAATAAGATAACTACACACATGATATTTTCTATGAATGCAGAATATATTAACATCATTTTTTTGTTACGACCTCAAATTAAGGTTCTAGAAAATTAAGTTTAACGCCCTTTTAACTTTTTAACTTGAGGGCAACAAATCTTTAATTTGATCCAACAGAATGTAGGAACAGTATACCGCAAAATAAATCGTTCTCAGAGTTAAACATAGAAGAGAAACAACCATGTCTGTATAAATTCTACGTTTTTTTTGTAAGACCACATAGTAACGTCTAAATAACGTTAATGTCAAACTACATGAGATGTATTGAAACAGTGACCCACCTGTAAAGGTAACTCCAGCGCGATAATATGCTCTCAAAATTAACTTGAATGAAAATATGAAAATCTGAAAATACCAGCAAGCAAAAAGTTGAGTGACTTAAAAACATTGTAAAAATATATTACAAGGGAAAAAAAACCTTTTGAACAAAGCCTTTGTATCAAATTTTAATTTAAGAAGAACGTTATTTACGATTACAGTCATACCAATTGAAAAGATCCAAATCTTAATTCACAGATTTTATATATTACTCGTAAAGTATTGTAATCAGAGAGAGTATACGATTCAGAAGTAGTTCCCACATAGAATAGAATAGTAATAATAAAAAACCTTTTTAACTTTACTAATTCCAAATCTCGAGAGAGGACGCAACAAAATCTCACTTAATTTTTATAGAATCACATGGGAGATTAATATAGATAACTTTTCGGAGCCAGAAAAGATATACGAGAACAATTTGTTCCGGTAAAATGAAAGTCTACCGATTTTATTTATTTTTATTGTTACAAAACTACCCTATCTAAGTATACCGATGACTCCTATAAAATTCTATGAGCGTCATTTATAAAAGACCCACCATCGAAAGTACAAAAACTAAACTAGCACGACTTAATACTAAGATAAATATACATCAAGTAGCAGTCTTAACGATATAATGAGGAAAATACATCCATGATATTTCATATAGTAAATCGTTGGAATATATATAATCAACAACAACATACGTTATGAATCTTCTTATAAACTGTAACATTTGGGGAATTCTTCACTATTATTTTATCAAATTTATATTATTTGTAAAATTGAGTACGCGAGTCGTGACTATCTGAGAGAGTGTCGAGTCCTCATGATCATATTATAAAACATATCACTTTATCCTTTGTGTGAGAGCTACTCAATTATATGGTCGCTGAAAATTTAAGTAAAACCTCCCGTCTTAATGTAATTTTATTCTTGAGGGCATAAACAGCGACTTCTACTTTGTGATCACACAACGGTAAATGAGAGTTCTCATCCTTAGTCCTATAATAGAAGCCACAATCAACATTGTCTGTAATTTTCGGTAGGTTACGTCTTTTTTCTTTGTAAATGTGAAACACTCTGAGATTGTTAATTCGGTGCAGCGAGTGTTATATATATATTTTACTGTAATATATCTCTTTTAATAGAGGCGAAATAAGCATATTTCTTATAAATATATATATTAGTAATGTAATCGCACAGATGAACTATTGAATGGAAGATACCAAAATGATTTAGTTTAAATTAATTGGCACCAATTACTGTTCTTAGGTTACAAGCCAATCCTCAAAGTAGGTCGTTGAATAATCATTGCGAAGTTCTAAAAAATCCCTTTTAACTTTATATATAAGAACAACTTGAGAGTGGCATAACAATCTTATTTATATTATGACCTACACAAGAATTATGTTATCGTCTAGTAACTAACTAGATAGAGTAAAGAGCAAACCCTAAGGTATTGCATAGTTTATCCTCTACGCTTTTTTATTTATTTATGATAAGAGATACCGCATATGTATACGATTATTTCCTAAATTTATAATTTATATTGGAGTCAAAATCTACATAATTAAGAGATTGATCCTACTGAATAAGTATCACTATTTATAAGTTATTAAAATCACTATAATTTATAGGGGGGTTATCATTTAAAATATATGAAATGAAAAATATTTATATTTGAAAATTGAAATATAGCATCATGAACGAATGTTGAAGTCTTTGCATACATTTTAAACTGAGAGGTGCTCTAACAGTTTTTTAAAATTTAATTTAATAAGATATTACGACAGTATCCTTAAAGTTAATAGAAGATCAACATATTACAATAATAATTTTCCATTATCATTTTTTGTAATCGATCTTCACAAATTATGAGTTGCTATAATATTATAAAAATTTAAGTTAATTAATTTAAAAGTACCTTTTAAACTTTTTACACCTGAGGGGCAATCAAATCTATTAATTTGAATTATTCAAGGGGGTAAAATTAGATTACCTCTACAGTAAGTAGAAACAACTAATATGTTTCTTGATAAATATTTCTAATTACCGTTTTTATATTGAGATATGCAAACCCATTCAGTACCGTATATCATATAATAAATTTTAATATGTTTCTCAAAAACATAAACATATAAGAATTATTTTTAAGAATCAGTTGAACACTTACTGAAATTAGTACCAATACCATAAAATATATAAATACTTTCACAAAATGTAAAAAAATTGAAAAATATGAAAAATTGAATAATAATCAAATCAATCAGTTATGACTTACACTTTGTAATATTTTTAACCATGGGGGGCAGACAAGTTTTATATAAATTTTATAAGATATGAATGTAATCGAAACAGTGACTCTATTGAGATAGAAGATTCCACAAATCATATTCATAAATTATTATATTACCTATTAATTTTTTTGCTAACGGAGCGCAAAATATATTATGATTATCCTGAGAAAATTGAGTAAATCACCCTTATATTTTATACTTTATTTTTTACACTTGGATGGGACAATCAAATTCTTTAATTTGTAACTTACCTACAGTGTTGTAAGATAATAGTAATAACATTTATATCGAAGAGGAACAAACATGTTTCTGTATATATTCTAGTTTTTTTTTTGGGTTAAAAAAAGACCCATAGTAAGTTTCATATCTATAAATTTGGGTCAAACAATACAGATATGATGACAGTGACCCATATTGAAATAAAGTACTCAATCACTATAAATATGGATTCCAATAATTATTGGAATGAAAATATGAAAAATATTTAGGACATATAACATCAACTGTTGTGATCTCATTTGTACACTTTATTATAACTTTCACTTAGGCAACCAATGTTATTTCAAAATTTAATTTTAACAAATAGTACCGACAGTGGACATTCTATATTTTTGAAAGAGGATCTCACAATAATTATTCAGTATTTATTACGTTTTTTTCTATAAACTGACTCAAAGTAGCGTTCCAGATAAATTTGAGTAACCCTTTTCTTTATTTATCCTGAAAAAGAGGGTCAACCAATTTTTAATTTGGTTAATCAGAAATTTCAGTAAGAATAAGTAAACCTACATGAAAGTGAAAACAAAATGTCTGTATATGTTTGTGATATTTTGATTACATTACGTTTTTTTTTGAGTAAAGACCCACACAAATTAGTTATCGTTATGTCCTCCAATAATATTTTATGTCAAAGAGACACTAGCATTGATGTAAGACATGACCTAGTGAACAAGTACTAACCTAATTGATGGGTTTTCAAAATATTTGAATATGAAAATATGAAAAATTTGAAAATTATAGCATCAAATGTTGTTGACCTACACTTTGTAACTATTTTAGGCTGGGGGCAAACAACTTTTAATAATTTTAACTATAAGAATGTACATACAGTTGAATTATTGAGAGAAGAGATTTAACACCCCATATCAGTATAATAATTTTCATAAAAATTAATGATTCCTGATTTTGAAAACGTATCTCAAGAGATAGGTCCTTTAAAAATTAAGTTTAACACTTTTAACTTTTTTAACACTTTGATGTGGGTAAATATCAATAATTACAATATTGCATTCACATAAGCAATTGAAAGTACATTACATAAGCATATAATACCCTACACGAAGAGAAACCACATGTCTGTATATACTACAGTTTTTTTTTTTTGATTAAGACACCAATAAAGTAACGCAGTTTCTATTAAATTTTTGACTTCAAAATCTACATGATGTAAGACAGTGACCTACGCTGAAAAAAGTACTAACCTTAAATATATGGGTCGAAATATTACCTCGTAAAATTAAATGATAAATAAAGTAAATATTACGCAGTACAAATCTAAGTTATGTGACTTCAACAATGTATTAGATACTTCTGTTAACTTTTTAGACTTGTGGGGGCTAACAGTTATTTAAATTTAGATAACATGATGATTACGACAGTTTACCACTATATTGAAGAAGATCCAACATATCACGAATATATATTACATCATTTTATATGTGAGCAGAGCTTTTCTCTTATCACAAATTAGAAGTCTCCTTAGAACATTTAAAGTATTATAATTAATTACGACTTCTTTATTTAACTTTTGACTTGGAGGGGCAAGCAAATGCTTTCATTTGATTCACAAGAAAATGGGTAAGAAAGTGCCCCTACGAGAGAGACTCCAAATGCCCTGTATACGTTCGACGTTTTTTTGTTTTTAAGACCAATCAGCACGTCCTAAGGGAGATTTCTAACTTGTCAAAAAACTACTGAGATAAGATCCAGTGCCTTACTGAAAAGTAACCAACCTGATAAAATAGTTGGACAGTAGTTGTTTTTAGTATTGCCGTTCAATAGTTAACAAGATCATGAATGATGGCACACTTCTTAAGAAAAATAACTTGTGAAATTATAAGATTTTCGCGATTCCTAATTACAAAAGGTTAATAAGACAAGGGAATGATCCTCCGATGGTTTCTAAATTAAAAGTAGTGTCATATAGCTCTACTAAAAGATCGCTTGACTAAATGTGTAAGCGCGCCCATGTTGTTTTTTCTCAGTATTTAAGCTGAACATATTGCCTCAACATTTTAAATTGTGACATTTTATTATAATTTTTAATTTATTTTTTAGGTTTAATATTAATATTTTCGCGAATTGTTTTTATAATTCGAATAGTTGTACATATTGCATGTACCTATATATGGGCGTTGATATATATTACAAGAGATATATTTATTTGATCGATATAATATTTAATAAAAGGTTTATAAAATCAAATAAACTGCCATATTATAGAATCGAATGAAGTAGTAATTATATTTTATTAATTATTTTTGAGTAGTGCCGTAGTAGTTATATTTTAGTATTGATACAACACACAATAGGTAATGCGTATTTATTCACATTTATATAATTATGTGTAAGTATTATTAGAAGCATATGTTGATAGTGTTTTATTTATTTTTTTTTTTTTGTATATATATTTTATATAAGTATTATGGAATGGATAAATAGAAAAGGATAGAAAAACTTTAAAGTGTATAGGAAAAGTATAATTTTATTTTTCTAATGTCTTCGGCAAAACCTTTGGAAAATAAGATTGCGAGAGTAAGTTGAATTGTTTTTTTTTTTTTTGGGGCCTCTATCGAGCATAGTGGGTCAATTATAACAACGATTGATGTGTGAAATCCCATGAAAACACCTACATATCAACTTAAATCGTGCCTATTAAGATAATTCACCGTTATATTAATCCCTATCCCTATTAATCCCTGTTGTAAATCCATAAAACGTAGATACAATTTATTCTTATTCTCCCTCATTTTCTCAATCATTAAAGCTCTTTCTGTTTCAATATAAGATTTCGATCCCACACATCCTCCACCACTCTAACTTCTAAAGCAAGCCTTGTTCTTCACCCTAACCAGTCCCCTCCGAGTCACCTCGCAATGGCACTCTTTCTTACTACCAAATTACCAGTATTTATCTTGCTACAAGATTCATTGAACTCTTCCAATTCTAATTCCTTGAAGTGTTTTACCTTTCATATCACCTCTTACCCTTAAATATAAGGGTTGCATTACTGCTCTCCTCAAATCCGGCGGATCTATACCCTTCATAAAAGCTTTGTTACACAACTTCCAAATCGAATCAATTACCATCTTGCCTCCGTTCTTGATCATTTCACAGTAATTTCATCTATAAAACTCTGCACGAATATTTAATATCGCATGTTGCTCACCTCCATTTTCAGATATTAGGCTATCTTCAAAAACGTTTATAAAATGAAGTGCATTCTCTGAAAAAATAGCAATTTTTTACTGATCTATACACTTAAGTCATAATTTTCCCCATCACACGAATCAGCACAGATCAAATACTACACTATCAACCTTTCCTTACTTAATTGCCAATTCGTTTTGATTATTCTAGTGAGTATTCGCAAGTCGATCCCATCTACACTCCCTGCGCATACATTTCATCATGTTCCGAAAGCCATCCTATTAATAGGTATATGCTACCATTATAACGGATATGCTCGCTTATTTTCATTCTTATAATTCGCGCTTCCTTCTAGAAGAGCTTCCTCCCCTTCAAAAAGTTGGTTTTTGTGTTTCGTCTCAGTCTTCTTTTTGTAGATCTTTCTGTTTCGGGTGGCATAATTGACAATAGTTTCGTTTATGTGTGTAGAATAGCTTATCAGTAAAGCTGAAAACACTTTCTTGATCACCAATTTATAGGAACTTGTACGCCTAGTGATAGGGTTGGTGGATAATTGAAGACATTAAGAGTAGGCTGGGTAACAGGAGGCTGGGTGTTCTTCTGTTTCGGATTTTTTTTTTCTTTTTTTTCTTTGTAGTTTTCTTTTTGGAGACGGACGACTTCTTATTGGAGTTTTATTCTTTGGAAAGCTAGATACGTTTACATTATTTTTCAATTCATGTTATTGCAAACATATCTTTACTTATATAACATTGAATTAACATATAAAATAAAATACATTTTACATCTAAACATGTTGTTATACAAATTTTTATCATTTTTATTTTAATACATCAAATTCGAAAATATAAAAAACATTTTATTTATTAAACTATTTTGTAATATTGTAAATATAATATTATGTCTTTAAAATTATATCTATATATAAAAGTTATTGTTAGATCGTTCGCGGGAAATTTTGCAATCAACTTGTTTACTACTATATATATGCCACTTATATATCTGTATAGAAGGTTAGCATAATTAAGAATAATATACCATATAATATATATTTACTACTTGAATAAAATAAAACGATGAGTTGTACCCCACTAGTTATCAGCACTTTTTATATATATGCTCCTTAATTTAATTATTAATGATATCGAATTAATATATTAAATAATTTTTAGATAAAATATAATAAATAAATTAAATAATTAAATATATAAATAATTAATAATAATATTAAATATTAATAATATAATATATAATATGTAAAAATTTATAGATTAACATATTTGTTAAATTTATAATGATAATATAAATTATAAAAATTACTAATATATAAATAATTAATTATAATATAATAATATTAAATAACTATATATATATATTAATTATATAATATAAATATATAATTAAAATAATTAATAATATATAATGTATATATAATATAAATAATAATATATTAACTATTAAATAATAAAAAGTAATAAATAAATATAAATATAATTTAATAAATATGTATTATAATATACTTACATATCTATACTTGCATTCGTAGATATACAGTAATAAAATTTTAATTGTGAAAACATATATATTAGTATTTTATATTAAAATGCTTGATAGAAGGACATATAACAATTACAATACAACAATTATATATATATTATTAATCCTTTAATAATATATATATATTATATATAATATATATATTATAATATATATATATATTCATATAATATCTAATATATATATATTAAATATATCTATATATTATATATTAAATAAATACTATATAAATATATATATATAATATATATTATATCAAATTATATATATATATTAATATTATATTATATTATAAGATTATATATAAATAATTGCTAACCAACATTTATATAGGAATATATTTTATAATATACTAATTCTTATAATATATTATAATATATAATATATTATTAATATTATTATATTATATATATTAATATATAATATATAATCTATATTATGTAATTATATAATTATATTATTAATATTTAATATTTAAATATATATATATATATATATTAATATATATACTATATATACTATAATATAAATATTAATATATATATATATATATTATATATATATTATATATATAAAATAAATATTATAATTATAATATATTAATATATATATATTAAATTATATATATATATATATATATATATATTTAATATAATATATATATATATTATAATATATATATAATTATATTAATATATATTAATATATATATATATATAATTATATTAATATATAATATATATTATATATAGGTAAGAGTAGAATATAACATATGTATACTTATGCTATGATAAATGAACTTATAATAATATAATTAGATATATTATAGCACGTATAAAAATTGTACTATCATATATATATATATATATGATTAGTATATATATATCCATGTATGAGAGTAAATATGATTGTTATCATATTATATATCAAGATGACATATATATCGGCGACATAAAATATTGATTTAAGAATAGCCATATTTATGTATTTATTCACTATATATACTATAATGATAGTAATATTATATATATAAATAATAATAAATATAATAGATATATATATTAATATCATTGTTAAAGTATCTCAAATAAAACCGGATCAATAAGAGTATTTATTTCAATTCGTGAAATAATATATAAGGAAGCGAGATAATATAATAACACAATTTTCTTTGTCACTTATTATTCAGTGATATCAATCGAAATTATGATGAGTTTATTATAAAAATTGTGAATATGAGAATTATATATAATATATTTATAATTATCATATTATATATATATTTAAGTAAACTTATGACGATATATATATATTATATTATAACTATTTATATATCTGCCTACGCTTATGTATAATATATATAATATATAAATGTAATAAACATATACAGTACATTAAAGGTTACTATAGTGTGTTAATATGTTGATAATATATATATATATATCAATATATATAGTATTTAATTATAAATATAATTAATTATATTTAATATTATATTAAATAATATATATATATATATAATATATATATATATATATTATATAATTAATAATTATATATATATATATATATATAATAACATAATTATATATATATATTCAGTATAATATTATATATTAATTAATATATATATATATTATATATATATATTTAATATATATATTATTAATATATTATATATATAAATTATTATAATACATATTATAATATATATTAAATATATATATATATTTATTATTATTAATATATATTAATAATAGTATATATATATAATAATTATATATATTATACTATTATATTAATATATATTATAATATATAATATATATATATATATGATAAATTAATATATATATATATATAATATACTAGTATAACCTATATATATTATATAATATATTATATAATAGGTATTAGGTAGGGTATTATATTAATGGTTAGTGATACCGTCAAAATATATACTATTTCTACTACAGGTATAGTGATTATATTAATATATGTATAACGTTATTCCTATCTAACTTTTCTTTATCCCTTATTTATCGCTATATAACCTATAAGAAAAATAATATATAAGCTTTTTATATTTCATATAATTGTAAATATTTTTATTTATATTATTATAATTATTAAGTGAACGTATTTTATTTATTACTTATTATTATTATATATATTATATTAGATATTATATTATTTTTTATAATATATTAAATAAATTATATATATCAATATGATATCATTAATTTACTTAATTTATTATTATTATATTATAATATTATAATAATTATATATATATATATACATTATATATATTAATTAATAATAATATTAATTTATATATATATTATGTCTAATTACATTAATTAATTATTAATATATTTATATAAAATTTTTTATAATATATAATAATTACTTTTATTAATAAATCATTTCGCGTGTCGTTGAGTGTGGATTTCATGAGAACTGAGACGAAAATTGAGAAGCAACAGAAGAGAGACGGGAAGTTTTCAGAAGAATCATCAAGAGTTGAAATTGAAAATTAAAATCGGGAAGATCGGAGAAATAATATACATAGTTTTGATGAACTACTGTTACAACTCCATTTGAAATTTGGAAATTCGAAACTAAGATGACGTAATTAAATGACAGTCCGATTGAAATGGGAAATTAATTATGAGAAATACATAGAGTAACCTAACGAAGTCAATCGATTGAACATACATGTGAAAATGAGAGACAATATAAGATGTCGAAATAAATGAGAATCCAATATAGAAATGGGATAAAAGGGAAATATATATAGAAAACTAAAGAGAGTCCAATTCAAATGTAAAAAAATTGGGAAATATGGAGAGCGAACTAATGAGGGAGCTCTACCGATTGAAATGGGAAAAATCGGGAAATATAGAGAGAAATAAAGCCGATTGAAATGGAAAAAATCTGAAAATATAGAAAGAATTAAGTGAGAGTCGATGATATTGGAAAATCGGAATATGAGAGAACTAATGAGAGTCACGATTAAAATAATAAGAAAAAATCGGGGAAAATAGAGAGAACTTAATGAGAGTCGATTGATTAAATGGAAAAAAAATCGGAGAATATAGAGAGAACTTAAGAGAGTCCGATTAAAATAGACAAAACAAACTGGCATCATAGAGAGAAATAAATGAGAGTCGGTTAAAATTAGAAAAACATCAAGGGAATATAGAGATAACCATAGAAACTCGATTGAAATGGAAAAAAATCGGGGAAATATAGAAAGAACTAAAGAAAGTCCGATTGAAATGGAAAAAATCGGGAAATATAGAGAGAACTAAAGAAAGTCCGATTGAAATGGAAAAAATCGGGAAA
>JABUQX010114515.1:17500-22500 GCA_015478945.1 Trachelipus rathkii | reverse complement strand
AATGGCAGGGGGCCAGAATGTATCCTAACGGCACGCCAGTTTCTCAAATTCACAAAGTTAAAGCTGTTTCGTTCACCTTCAAATATTATTGAAACTTCGGATTTATCAAATTCAGCTCTTCCGAAAGGTTCAGCGAGCGGTTTCCGAATGACGGAATTTTTCTAAGTTTTGCTAAAGGATTCGATGAGAAATCAAATCAAATGGATTTTGAGAAATCGATGAAAACAGCGACCGCCAGAGCTTTCGAAGAACGTGTTCAAATCATAAATTAAATTCATTGTTGTATCCTGTATTTACTTCACTTTCATAAAAAAAACAAATTGGTGGATGTTAAAATATGAAATGTCCCTGAAGAATGAACAAATTCTTTCGAAATGCAAGCTTTCATAAATTCTCTTGATAAGGATGTAATAACGTATTTGGATGATAGTTTCCAGGGTCACCAATATTGAAAATTGATATGACTCTTTCAATTTTAAAACAATCAGGGAAAACACCAAATGTAATACACAGATTAAAATTGTTAGCTAAAACAAGAGATATTATTTCATTTACTTGCTTTAGTAGTCGAATAGGCATGTCTGAGGTATGAAAGAATTTTATTTTAATTTCTTACAGTATGGTCACGATCTCCTGAGGTATCACTGGTGTAATAAAGAACCTGTTATCATATATAGGTATATGGTTGATAGTATCGAAATCTTCATGTGGCAGAGAAGTTTTCAAATTAATTGTTGTTTCAGCAGAGATCTTATTGAAAACATTGGCAACCTCCAAAGAGTCAGATATTGTCTCGTCATCAACGCTAAGTTACGCATTGTTTGTGTTGCTGGCAGGCTTAATGAGATTGTTAAAGATGTTCCGTGTCTGTTTCAAATTGTCTACATTACGGAGTTTATGACTAAAATATTTCCGTTTTACCAATTTTAGGCTGAGATTCAATAAATGTCAATAACTTTTAAATATAGCAAATGGCATTAGTCCCATTTTGCATTTTTTAAACAGTTTATGATTATTTCTAATACAGAAAATGAGATCATGTGTAATTTAAGAACTTTATATGAATTTTAATTATTGATTCTTTTTTTGGGGGGGAAATATTTTCCTTAAGAACCCTAATTAAATCTTTTAACTCGTTCATGAATATTTTCACATCATTGCGTCTGGTGAGTGCCAGGCATCATTCAGCAAGCCCAAACTTAAACTCACGAAACTTTACGTCACTGTACATTTCTAAATGTAATATATTTACAGGAAAAAGGATCTTTTAGATCAAAAATAAAGTGTAAAGTTTATAACGGTAATATTTATAATCAGTAATCCAAATATTTAATCGGTTAAATCCAATCACGTACCATTTTTGTGCAATATCCACAAATTCTAGTCTGTTATAACGTAAAATGTGGAGCAGTAAAAGGAAAGGCGATGATTTAAAAATGTAAAAATATGTAATTAACATTATCTTTCAACAACGTGATGGTGGAAGTTAGGGTAGGTACAATCCTTCTTTTTAGGAATCCAAAGGCTTTGTTTATTCTCAACACTTGCTGTTAAAGTTTTTGCGTGTGTATGCTCTTCCTCTATGCAATGTTTTCGGACTCCCTCTGATGGAGGTCCAGCTGTAATCTTCAATCCTGTTAACAATCCCAAAGATCTTCGCATCGTTTTTCAACTCTTTGAATATACTGGTGGAAACGCTCCCTTGTCTTACCTCACTTATCCAAAATTTTCAGGAAAAAAAATTCAGCGTGCAGAATCGTAAAAAAATGACTTTCAGATTTATATTACACGAGGTTCTTGAAAATTTTTCACATAACGAGTATTTTTGAGCCATATTTTCTTAATTATGAGTTTTCCTCGTTTATAAGAAATCTTCAAAACTACCTATTTAAATTCAGTCCGAGATCCTTTTCTTTTGAGTTCCATACTGTTTTAAAATTAAGGTCTTGTAATAGTTTTGATATGAGCTCAACAAAAACACCTTCTTTCCAACTTTTGCGTCCTGACAAAGGGGAATTTTCTGCATAGTATTTGATAAATGGTTCAGATTTGAGATGACTTTTAACAAATTGCTCCATAAGACTCATTTAATTGCACGTGCTGGATCATCAAAAGTAATTTTTTCGTCCACCAAACGTAAACACGAAGAATATTTTTGCTCCGAGGTTTGAAATTGCTTAGGTACATGGCAAACATTTCTTGTCTAATGCTTGACCGTGACTACGTGTCCACTTGGCACAGAATAAGCATAGGAATTTTGCTGTCCCTAGTAACACCTGACACTTCAAGTGCACAAATTATCCATCGTGAATTGAGTATTTTTAATCTTCCTGTAACAAGCTGCAAATGTTCATAGCTTTCTTGTCAGATAAAACCAATGTTTCCACAACGGCAATTTACCATTCGTGTCAAAGAACTAGCTTCGTCCCTCCTTTTTGATATCAATGGAAGTCTCCATTCATCTTTCTTTGTATTCGATTCCAAAATGCTCTACTTAACGCCAGGTATGCTTGCAAGAATGATTAGGCCAACTTCTGCTCGAATAAGGAGCATTTTATTTGCTTCTGTCCCAGCTAGGGAAAGCGTGCTCCTGGAGCCAATACAATTTTCCTTTTTCATTCTGGAATCAAGAAGTTCAGCTTTCTCTTTGATTAAAACGTAAAATCTCTCATTTATAATCCAGTCTTTTGCTCAATAATTGTAGATTTTGCTTTCAAATCAAGATTCGGATATTAAATAACTTTTGGTTCTTAAAATTGTATCCACTGATATCGATGCTGCAAAAAATTAACAGTCTCAGTATGGTTTTTTTTTTTTTTTTGCTCTAACCATACCAATACCATTGGAACTCCAAATCTGAAAGATTTCTTTTTCCCCTATACATAAATCTTCTACACAGACAAAACATACCTTGTGTGGTGCCCAGGACTTTTCTTGATCTCCAAGTTTTACATAAAAGTAGGCAAAGAACACATTTCTCACAAACTCTGTTATGTATGTTCCTTGATCTCAAACTCACCACAAATATGGCAAAAACTGTCAGGATCATAAACACAACCACAACTTGCCACTTTAATGAACACAAGACACAGAAACACAAAAGACAACCACACTTTGCTTTTTTACCCGAAACCACAATTATACTAGCTACACTAACACTCACGGGCAAGAGGATAACTGCTAAAACCTCCAGTGCAAACAGAATGATTCACAGTGGAGCCATCTGCCTTCTTGATCTCGTTTAAAAAGTTGTTGATTTACACAAATTGTTCGATTTTTCTGTAATATATATATATATATATATAGTAGAGTGTGGAATTTAGACTATATATCGTGTTCGATTTTTCGTGTTAATATTAACGGCTTTTACCTTTATGAGCTAGTAGATAGATGAATGATCAATTTCGAGAATGTGTTGGAATGTTATCTTTTTAATTGTAATAAAGATCAGAAGATATATATAGATATATATAATATATATATATATAATAACAATAAAACATGAGCCGGGTTATGTTAAAGTTGTGACTATATTATATATTAGTACTATATATATATTATCTTAGGTTGAGGTTTAATGGATAATGTATAGAGCTTATATTGGATTATGAACTATATATATACTTTTGAGTATATGTGAAGTGATATCAAGCAGGTTGTGTACATGCAGAACTAGATTTTTGTAATATTTTTGGAATATAAAGAATAATGATCATATTTTATATTGATTTACATTATTTATTATATATGTATTCATTAATTATCATAATATATAAATAATTTAATATACTACACGCACTATAAATATATTATTAATATTATATATATATTTAGGCTTTGTAAGGCTTGCAACCATTAGTTGAGTGAGTTTATATATTATATTCATATAAATATAAGAGTCATTAATGCGATGGTTAGGAGAAAATGTGGATTGGTTACGTGAGTATTATTAACTATAACCTATATATTAATATTATATATACATATCTATACCATTATTTAGTATATATTATAAATAAAAAATTATTTATACCTATAAATATAATATATTATAATATATAATCCAAAAGTAGAAACAGTTTATATTCTTAAAACAGTCAAATTCAAATTATTAACCACAACCGCATTAGTATGAAATTTGAAAAACTAATAATAATAATAATAATAATATAATAAATATAATAATATAATCAATAATAATACATAAATAATTAACTTATATATAAATAATAATAATAAATAATAATAATGAATAAAATATTAATTTTTGAAATTACTCATTACATGATAATGTTTATATATATTTTGCAAATTAAAAATAAATTCAAATAGTTTAGAAATTATATGTGAGAAATATATCTATTAGATATATATATATATATATTAATATATATTATATATACATATATATTATATACTATATATACCATATATATATATATATTATATATATAATATTATTATTCATTATTGATTCAATAAACAAAAAAAATTTGAAGTTATAGTTATATATATTAGCTATATAGTTATATATATTATATTTATATATATTTTGCAACGCATTACTTTGTAGAGACATGTATTGACTTAAATTCTTTTAATCAAATATATTTACCTAATATTATAATATATATATATATAATATATATATATATATTAGGTTCAAATAAACAAAACATTTTATGTAATTAGTATATATTATACGTATATATATATATATAATATATAGCTATATATAATATATATAGATACAATATATATATATATATTATATATATTATATATAATATATCATATGAGTGAGTGATTATCCAATAGTAAATATTTAAGCAAAATATTTACAACAGCTCGTCGAAATATATACAAAAGAATTGCTAATTTTAAACTTCCCCATAAAACTACTGGAATCAAATTAAAATTTATGCGACCAAATTAAATTATCAGTTTGTGCTTTCATTGCACTGATTGAAACAGTGTGTATTTCATTAATGCACACACAC
>JABUQX010114515.1:0-10000 GCA_015478945.1 Trachelipus rathkii | reverse complement strand
ATCTAATATAATATATATAATATATAGTATATATATATATATAATTAATATACTATATTATATATATATATATATTCAATTAGCTCTTAATCTAAATGTTATCATATTTTAAATATATATAAATTCTGTCACCTATTCCTCACTTATAAACAACTTCTCTCCTTCACATTTACTTAGTAGAGGTGCAAAAAAAATGTTTTTTTCTTCATAATAGCGTTCTATCAATAGCCAAATCTAAAACACACCACAAACAGATCGATAACATCATTGTTGCATTCGTTGGTCTTAACAGCTGCACTGCATTTTGATATCTGCATTAATGTATTCCTTTGATAATATTATATAGTATATATAGTATATTATATATAGATATAGTATATATATATATATATATATAGTACTATATATATCCGTTAAATAATATTATTATTATAATATTTATATATTAGATATAATATGTTGGAGCTATCTATATGAATATATATAGGTGTATTCTAGATGAAAATTTTTTAGGTTATATTCCTGTTATTCTTATTGCCACGATAACACTTTGCTCTCTACTTATCCGAAGAGTCCTATTTTCGAAAGTATGGGTGCTTGAGCAACGGATTAGAATCACAAAGGAGAGAACACACGCCACAATTAGTCTAAAATAAAGTAAAACGTTCTAAGTGGTGTGTAAACAGTTTAAACTTTATTTAAGAAAAAAAGCTTAACGGCTGCGTATATTAGGAAGAGAAAAAACATTGATATAATAAGAGCGTCTATATACAATACCAAGAGATGATGTAAGAAGGTAGATGTTAAGGAACCACAGCGCACAATCATGTGTTTGTAAGTAAATTACATAAAACATTTCCTGATGATGTGCTGTATTGTTACATGTAGCATTCTAGTTGCGTGTGGATTGCTAGAGATGCGCAAAAGCGGAGAGCGATGATATGTAAAAAATATGATGATTTAGCACCCTTAGATGTAGGTATTGTTTACAGATTTCCGCATCAATAATTCGTAAACAAAATCCATGACACCCATTTTTATTCGTGAGTGTGACGTCAGGCATTTATGAATGTGTTTAAAATGCAAGGAGCTAAGTCAATCCCTCATTGATCATGAGAGTATTTGTTATATCATTTCTCAAGATAGAAGATTAGTGATCGATCGATATAGCATGATGATCTAGCTATAGTATTAAGTTATAAGTAATCATATATTTATGCTTGAAAAAGTTAATGTTATTGAGAATTAATATATAGGTATTATATATACGTTTATTATATATAGTACTCTAGATAAGTGTTATTATAATAGGTTAAGAGTGAATTATATTATGTTACTGACTCATGTATGTATTGTATGTATTGTATGTAATGTAGTGTAGTAGGTATGTAATGCGTGCGTCGTACGCGCTATTGTTTACTATATATATATATTGTATTTTATATAAATTTCGTTAGTAGTTTATTTCCGTTATACGTTTATAATATATAGTGATATAGATATGAGTATGTTATAGGTTTGTATATGTTATGTGAGTGAATAGTTATAGATGATTAATACTTAGTTATAATAGTTATGACTAAAGTTAATAGATGGTGTTTTAATGTTAGCTATATACCTATTGTATATTAATAATGTAAATAACTTATGTTTATACTATAGTTATATATAAGTAGTATAGTATTGATTATATTATTATAGCACATTAGCGAAATAAGAGATGTCAATAGCCAACATCATCTATTACCGTTAAGGAATTGTTAAACGGTCTACTATAGTAATGCCTTCCTTTATATATGCTTCTTATTTACTGGTATACACACGGAGCATAAAATTATAAAGCACGTTTATGATGTTCCCTCCGCCACTCAATAAATCTATTTCTTCCATGTCTCGCAGTGCATCGACGAGCGCATTGCCAAATTAGTACTAAGATGTAAATCTCGTACTTGAAAATAAAATATAAAGACGAGAGGAAATGGTAATAGGATAAACCTCTGATTATCTATAAGAATTGCAGATATATTTGCATTTAATACACTAAATAAAGAGTACTAGAGGAGAGCTTTATATGTGGAGATCTCTAGGTTGGGATTTATGAGTCTTAGCAGTGAATAATATATCTATATAATATATTATTGAGTAGTACCACTTGTGATGTGACGATATATGATATGGGTTATATTTAGTAAGTATATATATGAAGATATCGAGTTATTGATTTATTATTATTATAATATTATCATATATAGTATTATTATAAATATAAAGTTACATTTGATGATATATATAAAATATATATATATTTACTAATTATTTAACTTATTATGTATATATTATTTTATCATTTATTATAGACTTATATTACTTAAATAAATTACACAAGTATATATATATATATAATTATATATATTATACTATTAAATTTAAAACGATACTATATAATATAGGCCTATTTAATTTTATTATTCAAAGTAAACTATATACATTATATTATTAGTATTATATTTATAGTTAGTTATATCAAGTATATACAAATTGGTTAAACAAGAAGGATAATATTAAGCACAAAAAGGTTATGTATAAAATTCTATTATTTAATAATATTAATACACTGTTCTAGTGCTTAAAATATTAATACGTTATAATATGTTAGTATATATGCTTAGCGATAAAAATATATGTGACTAAATAGGTTTACGTGTCTTATTTGCATATGGAATATTGTTATATCACTTTAGCTATGTGTGTGATAAGTGTGGAACTTTGTTAATGTTACACTGAGTTTATTTATATTATATTATCAGTGCTTTAAAGTTGTGTTAGATTATGTTTGAGTTGTCATCACTCTATTTTCTTATATTTACATATGTATGCACTCATCATGTTAGATTTATTATTGATGTAAAAACCTTGTTATATGATTAGCATTATTTAATGTTATATTATATAAAGAAACTCATTATTATTGCGTGACTATGTGATTCAATCTCAGAAATATGATACTCTGAAATTGCACGCCGTATAATCTAATATAGGGTTTAGTGGAAATTTAAACTATTTATATTGATGATATGGTGATTTCACGAAAAAGTAGTGAAATAGGCTACGTTTTGTATATTAAGTTAGTTACTTTATACTGTTAAGTTATGGAATTTTGTTAATAGTAAGTTTATTACGTTGAGTAATAAAGTTGTGACTTAGTATTTGCATCATTGTATATTTATAATTATTATTATTCGTAGTTCTTTAGTGATATTGCTTTTGAATGGTTGAAGGCAATGAATATATAAAAATTCAACATTTCACACTGATCAAAGACAGTAATAACTTTCACACTGTTATTTTGCTAAGTATTAAATGACTTATTATTTTGTTATACTACCTGTTATCTCGATTAAAATATTTAATGTACATATGTAATATTGTAGATCTATGAGTCTCATTTTATGAGTATGATCAATAATAGTGAGAGAGTATACAAATAATAATAATGCAAAATCTAAAGCGTAGGTAGTAGTATAGCTATTAGGTGTGAGTGCTAATGTGAGTAATTAGTAGAAAAGAAGTAACTCATAACCGTTAGGAATTAACTATATATTTAGTAATTAAATTATATTTATATATTATATTTAAGTTGTCATTTAAATTCGGTAAAGCTATTACACTTTTACTATTGGTATTTTATTCAAAGAAACTATTTTATGTTATGTTTGTTGCATAATCATTGTTATGTTTGCAATTATTTGTTAGGCGGATTATGATATTTAGTTATGTTTACGGTGCTAATTTTTACGTTAAATTAATTCATTTTCTGACTATGTTAATGTAATAAACTTTGTTACGCTAGCATTATATTCGTTAGTCTGTATGACTAATTCGGACAAGGCCTGATTGATACACTTTTTTGTTAAATGTTATGTGTCAGTTGTAAAGATTAACGTTAATAGGTTAGAGAAATGTTCAAAAAAAGTCTATGCACTAGTTTACGCGTTCGTGTATGCAATGTTTAGCTTACTTTTACTGATGTTAAGTGTGTAACTTTGTTATGGTGACAGTTTATTAGTGTGTAAGTTGTGTTAGGTTTGTCGTTGTATATTATGTTCTTGGTTCTGGTAATGCTATGTTAGCTTTATTAAGGTGGAAACTTTGTTACCTTAGCATATTATTCTGTGTAAAAAGAATTTGTTTTCATGTTATGTTTAACTTAAACAGATACTCAAAATACGAGTTGAATCACTAGATCAGTGGTTAAGTGTTAATGATAGCTGTTTATTTATGTGGTTGTTATGTGATAAGTATGTTATATTAGCTTTACAGAGGTAAAAACTTTACTATGTCTGTATTTTATCCTTTAGGTATTATGGTACTTGTTGAATATTACCATGTTAATGTAAATTAACATTGATATGTTAGAGATATTGCTGACAAAAGCGTGACTAGGTTAACTTTTCTGTATGTTTTTATGTTATGTTACGTTCAATGTTGTGTAAGTGTGGACTTAGTTAATGTTAACAGTCTCCCATTCACGTTAAGATGTGTTAGTTTTTGTGTTGTATTATATTCTTAGTTCAGGTAATGCCATGCTAGCTTTATTAATGTGAAACCTTTTGTTACGTTAGCTAATATTTCGTTGACCATATGAAATTAAGCCCAATGTATTGTTCAGCTTCCTAGCCTTCTGTTGTGATTATATATATATATATATATAGATAAAATATTAGTTATATATATTATATATATATATATAATATTATTAATATATGATATATGTTTATGGACCGGGGGTTATTATATATATATATATATTAACACTGGATAAGGGAAACAATCATAAGAAAAGAACAACTTTTAATTATACATCTTACATAATATGTTTTAAAACAGGTACATATGGTTCACGGTGGCTCGTTTATTTATATAGAAAAATATTTAATATAGATGAGCTCCTCTAATAGGATTTACATACCATTGTGAGCATTTGATGTATTGTTCCAAGCTTCCTAGACCTTCTGTTGTGATATAGGTATAAATATCTCGTGTTGATATTTTCAAAGATTGTTCTTTGATCCTGGTGATTTCATCTCTTTTTCATAAAGGAAGGTGAATTTTTCAAGCTTGAGAACATCGATAACCGAAGTTTCCTGTGACTCGCACATATTGTGTTCCTCATACATTGTATAAAGTATACCATGGGATAGGTTAACAAGCTCGTCCAGTAAATCAACTTCAATCAAACGTTTTGTTATTTCTTCCTGCATCTTGATAAAGGATGTAATATTTTCACGGCCACTTACACAAACACCAAATGAAGTTGGACGGAATATCCCGGTTGAATTAGGACGCCACCAACTACGTAAATCAATGGATTCAATATTGTTATATAGTGAAAAAACAAGAGTTAATCTTTTTGAGTCATCTTCGTCACCACCCTTGATTGTCACTCCCTGAGACAATTACAGAAATGAATTTTCATTTACCCAGGTATAACTTCGTCAAATACGCGACTTAATTCTTCACATATGGGATAAGTGTCGTGACATGATTGATTTATAGAGAGTGCTAAGCAAGCAAAGTAGACGTTCACCTATTTGGTATTACGATAGAAAGGTTAGCTTAAGCAATATCTTGTTGATGAGGAGTATCTATTCTTAATGGTCACTATATTTATCGTTTACAAATTTTATTTATTTTCACAAGAGAAACCATGTTTATACGTTTACAGGTCTTGACGTTCACACCAAAACAAATATCTCATATTTTGGCTCTTTTAAGAAATATATGTGTATAAATGTCTTCTCTCTGTCTCAGCTAATCTTAAACTTGAAAGAGTGTATATTGTAACATAACGCGTTGATACCAAACTTAAACCTAAACTGCTAGCTCCTAACTAAGCGAGGAGGCGTGGATCCTTATAACCTATTGTCCGGGTTAATGTTTACTTTTTCCATCCTATCATCGCTGTAAATGATGATATGCATTATATTTTTAAGCCACTCTCGACTGCTTATGATATCTTTTGATTTGTTGTGGATGATAGCAATATATTATGAGTTTGATTTACTGTTTTAGGTTATGTTATATATATGTGAAATTTTTGTTGTTTTTAAGATTAAAAAAAGTAATAAAATTTTATTTAAATAAACAAAAGTGTAGAACTATATAATTAAAACATATAGTTTATAAATGCCAATAATAGTGTAAAAATAAATAAAAGTTTGGAAATTCGTGAAAGTGTGTGTGGGTGTAAAAACAAAAAAAGGTTTAAAGAAATAAAAATGGGTAAAAAAATAAAAGTTTTTTAAAAACAAAAAGTTTTTAAAGGAAAATAATAAAAATAAACAAGAGCTTATCATCGGCTTATACCTATAGATATATATAGTGTGTTAACATGGTAATATTTACTTCACTCAAACTCACAATCTGCTCTATGTGCTGATTAGTTAGGTTTACATTTACTAGTTAGCTATTAGTAGATGAAGCTTAGTTTAATGTTAGCAGTGTGTTATCGAGCGTGTGAAAGATGTGAGTGGCGAGTGTATTTATAGTTTCTTAAGTTTCAGTTAATTGATATGTTACGTTTATATTAATAGCTGCGAATACAATTGCGTCACTGTTATGTTAAGAGTGCACTCTATAGGTGGTGAGACATATCAGTATGATCTAGAATAGGCTTAGAAGTTATGATAAATTTTGAGTATAAAATCGCACTCTCACACACTCTCACTGCTACACTCCACCTCCACATCACCTGTTAGAAACTCCAATGAGATTCTGAAAAAAAGTATGAATAGTGGGTACATATCTCGTATGCAATAATGTACTCGTATACTTTCCTATTGCCCTTAAGTTATGATAACGATTTGTAATTAATTATCGTGATCTTTCGGTGTATAAAAGGTTACAATGGTTGGATTTGATTGGTAATAACATATATTCTTAACATCAGTAATTATGTGATGTTAGCATTATCATTGAATGTGAAAAACCACCTTTGCTCTATGTCAGACATATATTCGGGTTAGTGATACTAAAGTAACATTTTTATTCTTAACAGTGATTCTATCACAAAAATGTGATACTCGAATAGTATAACAGGCGACAACAGATCAATAGATCAATACAATTCATAGATCAGGGTTGGAGCGGTAGCTAGTAGAGGGAAATTATGCCGGTGCGAGCGAGTTATTCTCAATGTAGATCCATCTCAACTGTTAACAAACAGATAAAGTAACTATAACCATTGAGTGACACAGCTCTTGAATTATGAGCTATATAGCTACTTTTTATACTAAACAATAACTCACTGATGTATATATTACATATTAACAATTTTTTACGTATGATAACATAAACTTTTGAACAAAGACTAGAGTAAAATTATTATCACAACTTAGTGTTGATAATGTATTTACATTAACATAGACTAAAAGTTTTAATAGATAATCTAAAATTAAAACAAAAATTAATACATCTTTACTATAAAAATAAACAAAAAATAGTAATAATAAAAAAATTTCATAAAAATTGAAAGAAATAATCAAAAGGAGTCTATTCAAAACAATTAGATAAGTATTGTAGATACACCGAATTCCGCAAATCGCTTTAACTCACAATATCTATGTTTTGTCTATGTTCACTTGCGACTAGCTTGTAAGTATTGATACTATTGATGTGACATTGATTCAGCTGTTTAATTTCAACTAGATAAGTTCAATACTTAAGTAGACTAACTAGGTGTATATTATTCGAGTAGTGCTGTTAATCATTCTTGTCTCAATACTAATGCACTCTCTCTAAGCATTTATACTTAAACCAAACTTAACTTTGTTCACACAGCTCTTGTATTATTATCAAACATATGCTTGACTAACAATATTCTTATAGTTATGATATATTTATACTTTTTGCGGATGATGAATAAATATAAACCAGTCTGTTCTAATACATAGAAAAAATCATTGATAGTCAGAGCCATGATAAGTTAGGAACAGATATTGTGGTGATAACGTATGTCAACACCAGGTTTTCTTGAGCGTTGTGTTATTAGATATGATCAATACAGCGTTAGATTACATACCGGATATAACTGATTATGCCATCAAACCAGACCTAAGTTAGTGCCAAATCTGTGCCAAGTCATCAGCTGAAGTTGTAGCACATGATTGTAAATTTCGATGATACAGTCACGATAGTATAATGTTCGAATTTATGAGTATCCCTATTGAGCTACTGATTATGATATATGTAATACATATCAAAGGGATTGACTCACTCTGCGTTCTATTAGCAATTTAGTATTCATACTTTGTGAAATACTGCTCTACAGCGGAATATATTCTAAATACCGGCGAACCTTCGTGTCCGCACGAGAGCGATCAGGTATCGATAATTACACCAAGTTTGTTGATAAATTTTGCTAAATGTTACTATGTTCGTAAAAAATAATGAAGTATGTTGAATATGTTGATGGTTGAAAAAAGGTGTGGATACAAGTGCGTATTGTATGCAAAATGTTAGTCTCAGCTACGAGTTGTTAAGTATTGAAACTTTGTTAAGGTGACGGACTATTGTGTAGTAAGATGTGTTAGGATTGCGAGTGTTGTACATTTATATTCGTAGTTCATATGATGCTATGTTGCTTTACTTAATATGAACCTTAATTCTCTTAGCATAATCTGACTTGTCAGTATGAATAATTTCACAACTGTCTGGTAAATTTTTGTTAAAAGGGCATGATCCAATATTTTAAAACTTATCCCAGTGCATTATGTTAGAAAAAGTTAAGTAGTCGGTTCCCGTTCTGCCACGCATTCGGTTAGTTACGTTTACTGTTGTTAAGTTATGGATCTTGTAATGTGGCATATTATTCATTGATCTGTATATTAAACACAATTTATATGCAATTTGTTAATCATGACTATGTTAATGATAAAATATCAGGGGTAGTGATGGGGGAGGGGTGGGTGGTTGATTTACTGATTTATGCTTAGGGTATGTAAAAACCCCAAATTTCTTAAGTTATAATATGAAAACCGTAAAATTTTAGTAAAAACACATTGTTTAAAGCATAGAAAACAAAATAAAATGAAAGTTTTGCTGTATAAATATTTGACAATAATATGACCATGATCAAAAACAGATCATAGATTGGGGGGGGGCCGCCGTGACGAAGGGAGGCCTGAGGAGGCCGCGGAGGCTCAGAGGCTCGAGAGCGCTCAGAGCTTTAGGCGTGTTTGTATTTTATATAAAAAAAACGTAAATTTTTTTGTGATATAAACTTTAAAGATAAAAAAAATGGTTTATTATTATTTGTTTAATTTTTTAAATTGATATAATTTTTTTTTAAAATTTTAAACATAATTGAAAATTTTTTTTACTTTTGTTAAATTTTTTTTTTTTATTGTTTAAAAAAAAAAGTTTTTTTAATTTTTTAAATTGTCTTTTTTTAATTTGATTTTTTTATATATTTTTTTCTGTTATCCGAGGATACATCATAAGCAAAGATGCCTATACCAAGTTTCAGGTTGTTCACGCACAAATATTCAGAGTTTCTGTGGAGCTTGTGGAACATATCCCTCCTTTTTTTGATATTTGTCTGTTTGACTGGCTTATTAACCTCAAATATTATCAATATGGGTACCCTTATGAAAGGTAATATACCGAGAATCATCTCGTCACTAGGGGTCAATATTTCAGGTTTTGGGTTCCCGCAGACCCCCAGTTAGCCTGTGTTACGGGTCTATTTTAACCCATATATTGCATGTGCCAAGTCAAGGTATAATTATAATATCTATAATAATTTATATTATAATGTATTATATATGTATAGATATAAATATTTATTTTCTTTGTTTAACATTATAATATATTTATATTAATAATAAATATAATATGACTTATTTAACTACTTATACTTATAATAAATTAAGGTTATAGGTATGTATATATATCACGATTGATTTCATCTATAGTATTCTACTAGCCAATATTTCAATAG
>JABUQX010114514.1:7500-10267 GCA_015478945.1 Trachelipus rathkii | reverse complement strand
TTATCTAATGTTAAATTATATTTTGAGTTCTTTCAAAGGAAAATCCACTTTTAAATCTTAAATCTTCCTTAAGCTGGCAGGCCCTTCAATATATATATATATATATATATATATATATATATATATATATATATATATATATATATATATATATATATATATATATATATATATATATATATATATATCGATATATTATCGCCCCTGCTCGTAATATATATAATATATATATCGAAATGGAAGGTCAGAAAGAAACTTAAGTTTTACCAAGGATTTTTTAGCTTGACCGGGGTAGGGTGGTCGTCAATTGGCTATCAACATTCAAAGAAAGTCGAAAAAATGTAAAGGACTAAAATGTGACGGAAGGTATTCGATGCGTTACATGAAAGAAAAAATAACGAGTCCTTTACTCCGTTACTCAAGAAACTTGTATAAAATGTTTAAAATGATCCGGAATGAAAAAAGAAAAAAAAAAAAAGAAAAAAAAAAAAAAAGTGAAAATAGTCTCCTCCAAATTTCATTTTCAAAGCTTATTTACCGCAAGATGCTTCTTTTTTTAAAAATTTATATAGGTTAATATAAACTTAAGGTACTGAAAATATATTTTATTATTTTCCAAGACTTACGGATCCCCCATCCGCCCCAAAGACAAATTCTCGTGTGCTATGCATTCATTTACCACTAAAAATTAATATATATAATATTTACTATCCAGAAAAAAAAATATAACTCATGCCAATCTTATAGCGCAACACACACACACACACACACACACACACACACACACACACACACACACACACACACACACACACACACACACACACACACACACACACACACACACCATATATATATATATATATATATATATATATATATATATATATATATATATATATATATATATATATATATATATATATATATATATATATAATAATAATAATATTATTATTATATATAATAATAATATTATATCTTTATAAATCTATATATATATGTAATCTTGCACTTTAATCGGGCTAATTGGGGAGCGTTGCGTCGTTTCTTTGCAATTATGCTTGGAGTGAATCTTGCTCTGACTCTTGTCAAGTTTTCTCTCTGGTCGCTCCATATCAGCACTCGTTGATGGAGCGACTTCTTCCTCCTTTCCTGTTAATTGTGGTGTTCCTCAAGGTTCTGTTTTATCTCCAACTTTATTCTTACTTTTCATCAACGATCTCCTCAGCTGTACTTCTAACTCTGTTCACTCTTATGCCGACGACTCAACTCTTTATTCTTCCACTCATTTCAAATCTGCTCCCTCTTTTGCATCTAGAGTTGCCTTTCTCGTCTCAGTTTGCGATTCTATTCTTAAACCTGGATAGGTCCCAGTGGGGTCACCATAACCTTAATGAAATTAACTCTTTGAAAACTAAACTTCTTTACATCTCCCTCTCAAAAACACCTCCTAACTTTCTTATTTTCTTCGACGGTTCTAACGTCTCACCTATTGACAACATAAACATTCCTGGTCTGAACATAAACAAAAAATTGTCTTGGAAACCTCATATCACAACGGTTGCTAAGGTGGCCTCAAAGAAACTGCGAGTTCTGTTCAGGTTGCGAATATTTAGTCTTCTACACAGTTACTCCAATTATATAAGGGCCTTATTCGCCCTTGTTTGGAGTACTGTTCTCACATTTGGGGGGCTCCGGCTCTACCCTTCTATTAGATAGAGTTGAGTCTAAAACTAAGAGACTAATAAACTGTCCCCTACTTTCAAATTCTCTTGCCCCTCTATCTCTGCGACGTGACGTTGGCGCACTATCTCTTAACTACTACAAAGGTAGATGCTCAGGGAAGTTGGCCGCTCGCATTCCACCTCCATTGCGTCGTCCTCGCAATACAAGGGGTGCCTTGCTCTCGCATGAGTTTTGCGTGAGCATTGAAAATCCCAGACTCGTTCGTTGTGATGCCCCCTTCTTTCCAGCCACTTCTGTTCTGTGGAACTCCTAGCCATCTTCTGTTTTTCCAACTATATTTAATCTTCCTCTCTTTAAAACCCACGTCTGCACTCACCTCAAAGATTTGCGTTAGGCTTGGGTTGGTTTCATGTATTTTATTTCCTGCCCCTCCTGAAAAGGGCCCAGCCCTTGAGTGGTGGTAATCTGTAATATATATATATATATATATATATATATATATATATATATATATATATATATATATATATATATATATATATATATATATATATATATATATATATATATAAATATACAATTAATAATAACTTACCTCTCTCTCTCTCTATCTCTCTCTCTCTCTCTCTCTCTCTCTCTCTCTCTCTCTCTCTCTCTCTCTCTCTCTCTCTCTCTCTCTCTCTCTCTCTCTCTCTCTCTCTCTCTCTCTCTCATGCGCAATGTCGGTGGAGGCTCAATGTAACGATTTCATTTTACTTTGAGACGTTTCGTTGAGTGGTTGTGATTGTGTTTCTACGATCGGTGCAAATCAATAATGTAATGAATAAAAATTTTAAAAATTAACGTAAGATATTGTCAGTTTCTCAAAAGTTGTATTCGCTTAAATTTGAATACGTCTTGCCCACTTCAAACATACGCCATATATATATATATATATATATATATATATATATATATATATATATATATATATATATATATATATATATATATATATATATATATATATATATATATATATATATATATATATATATATATATATATATATATATATATATATATAATATGTATGTAT
>JABUQX010114513.1:2500-12900 GCA_015478945.1 Trachelipus rathkii | reverse complement strand
TATATATTATATATATATATAATATATATATATATATATATATATTATATATATATATATATATTATTAAAGTATAGTATATAATATATATATTACAAAAAAATGGATTAAATTTAGAACAGGACGTCGCCTCAGTAAAAAAAAAATTTGTGAGGTTGAAATTAAATTACAAGTTTAAAATTAATTCAAAACAAATTATTAACATGTTGGGTAACTAAAACAAAGTATAAGAATATTAAGACATCGTCAAATTGTTCGGAAAAACAAAAAACTCACCGATTCAGAGTCACACATTTAAAACTGTTGAACGTACATGTGAAAAGAGGAACACTCCATGCCGATTTTAGAACAACTGTAGTTTAAAAGGACCGGAATCACTATTGAGGGAAGGTTTGGTGTTGTGAATGTATAGTGTTTCCAGAATATGTAGGTTGGTTTGTGAATTAGTTTGTGCTAATATATTGAAATTATTGTAGATGTAAATTTATATATGATTGAGGACAGAAGAGCTACAGGGATACGATCTTTATGATTGCAGAATGAAGATATCTTATTGGAAGCAGTGAAAATCAAGTTAACATTCAGTTGAGGAAAATGGTTTCGTAAAAGAAAGATAAATTCTTTACGCAGTTTTGTAAATATATGTTCATAGTAAGGTAACTTTATATATAAATCACATTTTGGTGGGGAATAAATCAAAGGTCTTTACATGTAATAAGAATTTAAAAAGCCATTTATGCATCTGTAAACCAATGAAGAGGGGTAGTAATTACTCCTAAAAAATTTAAAAGAAAATCAAATTCTTTGTGCATAAGTTGGAAAGTGGAATTAAGATGATAAGCTCTATATATCAAAGTTTTAATGTTGTTACATTTAAAAATAAGTAGAATATGCCAGAAAAAATTCAATCCCAAACCTGAAAGAGTCTTTTTTGTGTAAACATTTTACGGTTAAAAATTGGAATCCCGATTTCCTCATGTATGCATGCGTAGGTCAGTATTAGGGTTGTATATATATATATATCTATATATATATATATATTATATATATATATTATATATATTTTTGATATATATATATATATATATATATATAGATATATATATATTATATATATAATATATATATATATATATAGTATATATATATATATATATATATATATATATATATACTAATTAATAAATATATTATATATATATATATATATATATACTATTATATATATATATATTATATATAATATATATAAGCTATATATATATTCATATATATATATATATATAGTATATATATTAATATATATATTAGGGTGGCATTGATTAAATCAAATTGATTTAATCGTTGATTAAATCATTTGATTTTTTTATTGAAAAATCATGATTTTACTTTTATTTTATTTTCTTATTTTTCTTAGCAAATTTTTTTTTTCTAAATTAATTTAATTATTCCTATTATCACCTGGATTAATGACTAGTATATTTCATCGATTACACATAAGCAAATTCATCAATGTAGTTTCAAATCACTTTCAATAAAAGAAATAAAAAATAGATATATCCTATATATTTATACTGTATATATATAATTTAATAACTTAATTAAACTAAATAATTATTTTTTATATTTACTAAACTTATAATTAATTAGCTAATAATTAGGATTTACTAAATTTATTTAAAATTTTTAAACGGGTAAATTTTGCCTCAAAATATCATAAAAAATCAGTATTTTTTTATTTTTGTAGAAAAAATTGCAAAAAATCATCAACCCTGGTGCTTGCAAGCAAATATTTATCCAGCCCCTCACTGCTCAGCCGAAAAGAGAGGGTATTTTTTAGTGTAGGTGGGGGAATATAAGAACACCCCAAAAAGGAACGGGCTTTCGCCAGATACTGAAAGCTTAATGTTTTTGCACACAATTTGAGAATTTTTGAATTTGAGTAATTTGAATGATATCTTTCTTTATCTTATAGGAGTATATATTATTACTTTTATTTTTAATAATGGCGTTTTTTTATTTTGTCTTTCAGCTGATTAAGGTCTCTTCTTTTCATTATTTTTATCTTTCTATTGTAAGTAGTAATTAAAGAATCTTTTTCTAAATTGTAATCATGTTAAAACATAAAAATAGTAGCTAAACTTCGTTTAATATTACCGTAAAATGGAAATGGGAATATTTTTGATAAATACAAACATTAAAAAGTTATTAATGTGTATATTTACATGCATCAAGCTCCTTAAAGATACTTAATTTTAATTTATAAAACTAAATATACTTGGGCACAAAAAATATGACAAATAAATGATATTATTGGTTATACTTTTAGCGTAATCCTTAAATTGGATAGGCTGTATACCATATGTTTCTATTATTTACTCTTGTATTTATATATTGAATTATGTATTTTAGTATCTGTATCAGTATCGGCACCTAAAAATAGAGTATCGGGTTATCGGCCTCTTTTTTCTGGTATCGCGTTACATCTCTAATAATATATATTATATAATATATATATTATATATTACTATATATATATATATAGTAATATATATATAAGATTATATATATATATTATATTTTAATAATTATTATTTATTATTATTATATATATATATATATATATATATATATATATATATGATTGATTTTTATGAAAAAATCATGATTTTTTTGATTTTTTAGTCAAATTTTTTTTTCTAAATTAATAATTATTCCCAGTTATCACCTGATTAATGATAAGTATTTTTTATCTATATAATAAGCAAATTCATCAATGTAGTTTCAAATCATTTTCAATTAAGAAATAAATAAAAGTAGATTACTCAGATATTAATAAATTATACAGTTATATATGTAATTTAAATAACTTAAATAAATATAGTTATATTTACTAAACTTATTATTAATTAGGTAAGAAAAAAGGATATTTACTTAATTTTATCAAAATAATAATTTAAAAGGCAATTTGTGCCTAAAAAAATCAAAAAAATCAAAAAATCAAATAAATCAAAAAAATCAAAAAAACATTGATTTTTTGATTTTTATTATTTGAGAAAAAAATCAAAAAATCACCAACCCTGATAATATATATATATATATATATATATATATAATATATATATATATATATATATATATATTTTATAAGTATAGTATATATATATATATATGATTATATATATAAATATAATATATATAATAATAGGTATATATATATTATATATATATATTATATTAGTATTATAATATATATATATATATATATATATATATATTCACCTTCAACTTCAGCACTTTCCCGACACCCCAACATGTCGGAAGGCACAACTTCCCCCGCTGCTTCCCTTTCACCTTCGGCTCCACCTGCACAACAACCACCACCGCTAGCACCAACACCGCAGGCACCTCCGACACCCATTTTCTCCGATGCATCCCATGCAACCTTTGCACCCCTTCCCTTGTTACATCCCTTCTTTCCCTTGCACCCCACGCAACCCCGGTACCCCTGCCACCCCCGTCATCCTATGCTTCCCTTGCACCACATGTGCCTCTTGCATCCCATGAACACCTCGCAACTCCAGCTCCCCACACTCTCCACTTGCAACCCTTCTACGACGACGACCCAGACCTCTGATTCCTATAGGCGGAGGCTATTTACCTTTTGGACCTCTCGGAGAGAGAGAGAGAGGTACAGCCAACTCATGACCGCGTTGTCAAACGCAACAAGAGACTCCGAGATGCCTTCGCGATACTCTCTTCCTCCCCTACTCCTTACACTACTCTAAAACAGCTGCTACTAGCTCACTTGTCCGCAACCCAGGCGGACAGATTGGAGCAACTCCTTGCCCGTGAGTCCTTGCGAGACAGAAAACCAAAGGAACTCTTGGTTTCCATGCTAGCTCTGTTGGGAGGAGCCCCCATCATGAGAGAGGAGACGTTAGTTCGTCACCTCTTTCCTCAAAAAATGCTCCTCTGGGCCCAAGAGATTTTGGTCTCTTTGGACCCTGCTTTGCCTCTTTAGGAGGTGGAGGAGAAAATAGGACAGCATGCTGCGGCTACGATCGCCGCAGATATCCGCGGTCACTGCCCCCGCACCCATTTCCCCTTTACCCTCACCCCTTCTCGCTTCTCCCATTGCTACAGTTTTTCCCCCTCCTACAGGGACTTTTTCTGCAGATTCATTTGCCCTTTTGCAACGTGTTCCTGCTGCCGTGGAACAAGGTTTGTTGGATTTGCCATTGGAAATTAGGCTACTAGCTTCTTATGTCAAGGCAAACCTTCGTCCTTCACGTTCTGCCTCCGGCAGGAGAAGTTCTTCCCACTCTCGATCCTCTTCTTCAGGTAGGAACAAGTATCCGAATGGATACTGTTAATACCACCACACGTATGGCAAATAAGCCAAAAAGTGTGCTTTGCCCTGTACCTACCAAGGAAACACACAGGCCAGTCCTTAGCAGGAGCGGTTAAGGACACTGAACCTTCTACCTCAGAATACCCTACGCCTCTCAAGGTGTTTGACCACACCACCAAGCGTTACTATCTTGCTAATACCGGCGCTGAGGTATCTCTACTCCCTAGAGATCCTTACATCGACCCTGCTGCACCTTTCCCACACCACCAGCTACACGTGGCAAATGGCGCATCCATAGTCATTTACGGAGAGAGGTTGTGCACTCAGGACCTATCTCTCAGGAGAGATTTCCATTGGGTGTTCATCGTCGCCTACGTAACACAGCCCATCCTCGGAGCTGACTTTCTCGCCCATTTCAATCTCTTGGTTGATCTTGGGAACATGCGCTTGGTGGATGGCACCACCTCCATCGTTTCTGTAGGTTCTCTCGCTCCTTCTGCTTTCGGAAACATCTCCACGGCTGTGCCTCCGACCCCCTCTTCCTCACCATGACTTACCCTTTCGTAGGAGGAGTTTCCTTCCCTCTCAAGCCCCTGCTCTTCCACCTCCCCTCCTCAGCATTCAGTTCTTCATCACATGGAAACTAAGAGTCCTCCCACCATTGCCCGTGCTCGACGTCTTCCTTCGGAGAAGCTCAAAGCAAGTAAGGCTGAGTTTGAGCATATGCTTGAGTTGGGGATAGTGTGCCCTCCAAAAAGCAGCTGGTCTTCTCCTCTTTACATGGCCCCTAAAGAAAACACAGGTGACTGGAGGCTCTGTGGCGACTTTAGAGCCGTCAATGCTTGCACCACTGGCGATCGTTACCAGGTTCCTCACATTCAGTCCTTCACTTCCCATTTGGACGGTGCAACCATTTTCTCCAAGGTTGATTTGGTAAGAGCCTATCACCAAACCCCTTTGGAACCTGAGGACATCCCAATGACGGCTGTCATGACGCCCTTTGGTCTCTTCGAGTTCCTCAGAATGTCCCTCGACTTCCGGAACGCTGCACAGGCGTTCCAAAGATTCATCAGTACTGTCCTGCGAGGTCTTCCTTTCGCTTTGGCATATCTTGATGACCTCCTCATCGCGAGCCGCACTCCTGAAGAACACCAGGAACACCTTCGCCCGGTTTTTACCCGGTTAAGCGAATATTACATTCGCGTAATCGGGGCAGTGTTTACTGTATGTTTCTTCGCTCACCTTTCTCGGTCACACAGTTTCCGCGAAGGGTGTACGTCCTCTTGAAGACCATGTGGACTCCATACGTGCTTTTCTCCTTCCGGAAACACAAAAGCAACTTTGAAAGTACCTCGGGATGGATAACTTTTACCATCGATTCCTATATTCATTCACAGAACTTCTTCTTCCCCTCACCGCTCTCCTTCGCCCGAAGAAGAGGAGCAGCTCCACCAAAGTGAACTGGACGGATGAAGCTTGGACCGCTTGACTCCTCCAAGGAAGCTTTGGCATCCGCAACGCTGCTAGTTCATCCACAGGATTCAGCACCCACAATAGTTCAGGTAGACGCGTCCAACTTCGCAGGCGGAGGGGTCCTGCCGCAACGCCTGAATGATGAGTGGTTACCACTCGCCTTTTTCTCACGTAAGTTGCAGCCTGCTGAAACACGTTACAGTGCTTTCGGCAGGGAGATTCTTGCAATTAACCTCGTAGTTCATCACTTCCGGTACTTTCTGGAAGGCCACGAGTTCCACATCCTCACCGATCTCAAGTCTATCACGTTTGCAATGGCATCTCGTCATGAACGGCACTCGCCCAGAGAAGCTCGTCATCTTGAGTATTTATCGCAATTCACAACTGATATAAGACACATCTCTGGAGTGGACAATTTAGCTGCTGAAGCACTCTTATGCATCGAGGTTAACTCACTGTCTGCCCAACCGTCCATCAATTACGAGAATATGGCAACGTGCCAGGCGTCAGAAAACACAGCTCTTCCACAGGATTCGTCTCTGCAGCTACAGTGGATCACCTTCCCCGACCTAGAGAAGAAGCTCTGTGTAACATGTCGATAGGACATCCACGCTTCTTCGTTCCTCCTACTTTTAGAAAGGTCATCTTTCACAACCTTCATTCCGTTTCTCACCCAGGTATTGTGGCTTCACAAAAGCTTGTTGCGGCTCACTTTGTGTGGCCCAACGTTAATACTGACGTGAAAAAGTGGACTCGTAAATATTTTTCGTGCCAGCGTTCCAAGGTACAGAGGCACACAAAGGCTCTTCAAGGCACCTTTTTGCCGCCTAGTGAACGCTTCGAAAAGTTCACATCGACATCCTCGGACCTCTTACTCCATCAGACGGTCACCGGTACATTCTGACTTGTATCGATCGTTTTACCCGATAGGCCGATGCCATTCCTCTCACAGTGGCTACAGCGGAATCTATTGCCAAAGCTTTTATGGCTCACTGGATTTCGCGATTGCGATTTAAAATTCCGCTCTCTGTTACCACCGAACAAGGTAGACAATTTGAGTCTTCTCTTTAGAGGGATTTTATGCATTTCCTTGGTACTGAGAAGATTCGAACTACCAGTTTCTATCCCCATGCTAACGGCCTGGTAGAAAGGCTGCACCGCCAACTCAAGACGTCTCTTGCACCTCAGCCCCTCCCGGAACGCTTAATTGAAGCTCTTCCTTTTGTGATGCTTGACATCCGCACGGCTATTAAGGAAGACCTTCAGTTTTCTGCTACTGAACTCGTTTATGGTTCACCTCTTCTTTTGCCTGGCGAGTCCTTCTCACAATCTTCTCCTTCTCTCTTCTCCGATCCACTCTCCTATCTCACCCGCTTGAGACGCTGTGCTCAGTCTTGGAGACCCACTCCCACCCGCCATCAAAAGGTGCACTCTTTCATTCCGAAGGATTTTGCATCATGTACTCATGTCTTCGTGAGGCATAATTCCCACTGCGCTTCCCTCCAACCTAAGTATGGCGGTCCTTTTCCGGTAGTTCTTAGGAAGGAGAAGCTCTTCACGATAAAACGCCCTTTACGCACGACGGTTCGCTATCTATCGACCGGCTCAAACCCGCTTATTTTTAGTCAAATCCTCCCGACACACAGATTTCCGATTGTTTTTCACGAACCATTGCGGTTCCGTTTCATTCACCTCCTACTACTTCTCCACCACCATCTTTACCAATTTCATCATCCTCACCTAATTCCTACTCTCTTTTACCTACACTGACTATTGCTACACCACACGTACCTCATATACAGAGCGATCCTTCTGTCACCTTTTCTCCGATAGCAGAAGATACGAATAGCTCCTCAACGGCAATAACTCCTACATTTCCTGCTGCTTCGTCATCTCCGCCAGTACAGTCAGACTCTCCATCTTCTGCTACTTCGTTATATGCTCCAGTACAGTCAGACCTTACACCACAGTCTACTGCTTAGTCATCTGCGCCAGGACAGTAAGGCCTTCCATCACAGTCTGCTGTCCCGATCGTCCCTCTACGGTCTGCTCTGGTTCCCTCGGGAACTGAAACAAGATCGCGGTCTGGACGGCGAGTACGTTGACCTCGACGTTACCTGGAGTAACGTCCTCTGCGACCATCCCTCTAAAAGTGGGGTGAAGTTGCCAGATCACAGCCACTCCGCTGAATTTTCCACAACTCTAATAACCACCCGCCGCAGACCTGTATACTTGCAATCAGGTAGATAAACAACAGTTTGAAAAATGACTGTCAAGCAGGGTTCTAACTTTGTTAACTATCTTATGACGGAGGTCGTTTACGCCAAACAGAGCTATTGTGCATTAATAACTGACAAATACTTTTTTAAATGTTTTCAAACTTGGGCTTCGTGTTTCATTTTCGTGTATTTTCATCTTCGTGTTCCAATTCAATAGTTAACTTCATGTTGCATCTTTAAGTTCCTATTCCTGTTATGGCTAATGAATAAATTTTAATTTGGTACTGAAGTTGTATTAATCAATCATCCATCGTTAAAGGGCACCATTCCATCTCCAACAATAAAGTACGAACTCACACATTCATCAACCATAAAGTGGACTTTATTAAACAATTATTTATATATATATATATATATATATATATATATATATATATATATGATATATTATATATATATATATATATATATATATATATATATATATATATATATATATATAATATATATAATATACTATATTATATATATATATATTATATTATATATAATTATATATATATTATATATTATATATATATATATATTATAAATATTATATATGATATATATATATTATATATATATATATATATATATATATATACAAAGGTGGGCATTAACGCGTTAAAGCGTTAATCCGTTAATTAACTCGTTATTTTTCGTTAACTTTTAACGCTTCGTTAAATTTCGAAAAAAATTAAGTCTATTAACGAGTTAAAATTTTCCCTACATCCGTTAACCGTTAACTTAATTTACGAGGTTTATTAAAATATTTTCTTAATCAGATTTTAAATTGTATTAGATTCCATTTCGATAAGAGAAAAAAACTTTTTCCTTTTTCAAAATTTCCTAACGCTCCTCTCAATGCCTCAAAATGTGTTTATATTTACTCGGTTATTATTCCAGTTTACTAATGTTTAACACCAGGGTTGGAAAAAGCCCGAGTTTTGAGGGAATGTGCTTATGTGCTGACACAACCCCTCGTTCAACTATATTCTCCATGTCTTAATACTAGCACTTTCACTCAGTGTTGGAAGCCTAACACTTTCCCTCATTGTTGGAAGCACGCACATGTCCAACCTGTTCCGAAAAACTATCGCCATATAGCTCTCACTTGTATTCTATCTAAGATCTTTGAAACCCCTTCTCAACTTCTTAGTCTATAGACCATCTGAAATCTCATTCTCTTCTTTCCGATCGCTAGTACGCTTTTGGTGTTCAAATACTGCCGATATACTTTCCTATTAACGATTTATGTTTTCCGCTCTTAGAACTACTGCAGACTTGCGTAGTGGGCTGAACATATCCAAAGCATTTGGACCGGGTATGGCACGCATCATTGCTCTCCAAGCTTCCCTCCTTTCCTCCTTCTCTTTGCTTACTTATGTCTAGCTTTCTTTCAAGTCGCTAAACATCGGCTATGGTTGATGGAGCGACTTCTTCTTCTTTTTCTGTCAATAGTGGAGTTCCTCAGGGTTTCGTCTCATCTCCTACTTTATTCCTACTTTTCATTAAATGATCTTCTCACCTGCGCCATCTAACTCTATCCACTCACATGCCGATGACTCGACCCTTCATTCTTCAACTCATTTCAATTCTGCTCCATCTTTTACTTCTAGAATTGCCTCTCGTCTTAATCTTTCCGATTCTATATTCTCGCTGCTAGATAGAATTTGCGGGTGGGGTCGTCTCAACCTTGTGAAAATTCAATTCTTTAAAAACCCAAACTTCTACAAATCTCCCTCTCTAAAAAATACTTCTAATTTTCCTATCTCTTTTGACGGTCTTTCTTTCGTCTCTCCTGTTACAATAATAAACATCCTTGGCCTTAACATAAAAAAATGTTCTTGGAAAACCTCACATCACAACGGTTGCTAGGGCGCCCTCAAAGAAACTGAAAGTTCTGTTTAGAACGCGAGAGACTTTTTTTCCTCTTTCAGTTACTGGAGCTATACAAGCGTAGGTCAAATCCAGCCTTGTATAGAGTACTGTTCTTCATATCTGGGGGGCTTCTGGTTTTCACCCGGCTTTTGTGACAGGGTCGAGTCAAAAGCCAAAAGCTTATAAACTGTTATGTACTTTCAGTTCACTTGAACCTCTATCTTGGCGGCGCGATGTTGGCTGCTTTATCTCTCTTCTATAGGTATCGCAAGGCAGGTGTTCAAGGGAACTTACCACTCGCGTACACCACCACCTTTACGACGCCCTAGTAGCACAAGGGGTGCTAGTATCTGCGCACGAGTTTTGTGAAGATATTGGTACTCCAGGCTAGTTTGCTGCGGTGTTTCCTTTTTTCCTTCCCACCACTGTTC
>JABUQX010114512.1:0-29164 GCA_015478945.1 Trachelipus rathkii | reverse complement strand
TTGGACTAAACAGCATCCAGTGCATTAGATGCCTAGGATGGGTACACCAGTCCTGCTCACCATTCCGACCCCTCCCCAGATTCAATAAGGGCTACACTTGTGCAACCTGTAGCCCCCTACACAACCAACCAAAACCCCCTTCCGACAAACCATAATCGCCCATCAAAACACTCAACAATAATACAGATTCAAAATACAATGACTAAACCACCAAATCCATAGAACTTAAACCATTTCCTAAAAAACAACGACAATAATCCACACTAAGCGATAAAATTAAAAAAAAACTCTCTCGAAATGAAAACGCCCCGCTCCCACATTATGGTCACCGATGCCCTATAATCACTCACCTGCCCAACCTCCCTCACCACTCTCTTCTAACACTGAATCCTAACAACAGCAATACCATATCATAATACACTACTAACACTTCCACACCATCCTCGCGCACTAATAAAATCCCAATCTTGTACCATACTCCTGAACAAGACCACCTACAACATCCTCAACCTTTATATTCGCCACCGACCACCCCAAACCCGCCCCAAACAACCTCCCCCCCCCTATCAACAATAAGCACTACATATCCCAAATCTCCATCCTTTGAGGCGACTTAAGAAAACGGCCACCAACACTGTCTGGTTACGAAGACTACTCACCCGATACCCCGGGGTCAACCCTTATCCTTACATGAATTGGAAACTCCCTGAATATCCTTACACCTCAAAAAGAAAATCTCCTACCAGAATCCCGCCAACGCCAACCAAACTCCCCCCCACCTCACCAGACGCTCACATATTCTAGTTCCCCCCTTCCTACATCATCAGAACGACTAACCCTTGGCGACACAACCACCCCGAACCTACAATAACGGATCATCTCGCCTATCCTCATATCTCTGAGACCGTCCCCCCAACAAAACGCCCCAATTAAAGACCACCACATTCACCTAACTACAGAAAAAGCTAACTGACAGAATTTACTAACCATATCGAATTCCATATAAACCCTACACCATACATGACATAACAACATTAAACTCCTCCATCATTCATTTAAACAACACCAATCATCATTTCAGCCAATCTCTACATACCTAAGGGTCACAGAAAAATCCTACAATCCCAAACTATCCCCGAAATCAGTTCAACTTATTAAACAAGAAACTCTCTGAAAAACCTCAGACATACCGAGCAAAGGTACCAATGACTAACTAAAAACCAGATCTCTAATCTCATAACAATAACACTTACTAACAAGTTTACAGAATATCTGCAAAACAACCATCTCACGCATAGATACATAGAAAACCTGGCCAGTTATCAAAAAACTAAAACAACTCACAAAACAACCCCCCTCCCTCACACGAAACCCCATCCTTACCCCGACAACTCCCTTCCTTCCTCAAAACAACAAGCAGGACACGCTTCGCAAAACACTCGCTAATATCTCCCGTAAACCAACTCCCCCCATTAATAGGTTAACAAAAAAGCAACTCAAAAAAACTTCCTCAGACCACAACCCTCCACTCCTTTACAACCAACATTGGATATCAGCATACAATCAAACTTAAAAATTCACCATGTCCAACAGACCAGACTCATCTCAAAACTTTCCACCGTGAAAACACTAGGAGGAAAAGCAATTCCTCATCACAGAAATCTTTAACAAATCCTGGAAACTCAATTATATACCGCCAATCTGGAAACAAGCATTCAGTATCCCAAAACTTTGAAACCCAAAAAGACCACAATTCCCCATCCTCCATCGCCCCAATCTCTCTTCTCTCCACCATCAGCAAACTAATTATGGATTCCACGGAAAACTAATATTTAAAAAAAATATCCCCACAAATCACCCTTCCAGAATTCCAACATGGATTTAAAGCAATCATTCAACAACACCAGCCCTCACCTCCCTCACACCACCAACACATAATTAATGGCCTTCAACAATCCCCATCACACAGATCCATACTTACAGCCATCGACATTACCAACAAAGCCTTGACACGGTCCCCACATTACATCCTTATACAAAGAAAAAATCTCGAATGGCCCTCTAGAAAACAAGGATAAAAAAGTGGCTCTCAAATTTCCTTACCATACCAACAAAGTCATCCATAAAAACACCCTCTCACACTCCATAAAACTACAAAACGGCTTACCACAGCGCCATTCTCTCCATTCCTCTTCAATCTCTTTGCAGCAGATCTGCCCTCCCCTACCAACCAATCCACCAAAATAATTACTTACGCAGGCGACATCGTCTCATTTCCCAACATCCACTTGTAATACAGCCAACCCAGACAACAAAAAACACCCAGAGAATACCTGACCAATATTTTAGAAACTGCGTCACTCACATAGAAGTGACAGGCGTCAACCCCATAAATCCTCATTACCCTCCTAACCACAGACGCCAACCAATCCTCATTTCCACCCAATAGTCCTACCTTGAACAACAACCCCCCCTCCCCCTAAAAAAAAAAAAAATATATTAGACTGCTCTAAATGAGATTCAAATAAAGTTTCATATACTCCACGAAATTACTTCCTCAACCACGGAAATTAAAACACCCTCCGAACTCTCTCCAACCACAACTTCAGTGACAGGCAAAACAGCACCCGTACCACAATCCTACAAAACAACTCGCTCAAACTAACTACTCAAACTATGACTCCCCCGCCATGTCCTCCGCACTATCACAAATCCCAACTTAATAAATACAAAGTTACACAAAACACGCCTGTAAAATAATTCACTGTGGCACTAAAACAACCCCCATCCAGCATTTACATGACGAGACACACATTTTTCCCATCCCTACCCACTTGAAGATGGTAGGACACAATTTTTCCAGAAAAACACTCAATCCAACCCACCAATGCCACCAAATATTCTCCAACCCCCCCCCCCGCCACAGACTAAAATCCCCCCCCCCCGCATCACCAGCCAATCTATAATGACATTTACAACATCCCCCCACCCCCAAACAGTCTTGGCTCTCTCACATTCATACACAATTAACTAACACACACATATCTACAAATCGCCCCAATAACAATCTACTAAACACTCTATCTCTATACTGCTTACCTTCAGTGGAAGTCGACTTCCAGAAAAAAAAATTAACCCCCAGTAGCTCAAGCACCATAATTCTTATGCAATATAAATTTAGAGTTATCTTCCTAGAACCGGTATATTCCCCATCTGCTAGATGTCGTATATCCAAGGACACAAACATTGGAGCACTTCCTTCTGGAGGGCCCCCCCTCGACGCCCCCCGTACCACCTTTCAGCTGTAACTTCTCGTTCTTGACCTGTGCGAAGCGCCGCAAGAGCAGCGGCCGGCCTTTCTGGAGGCCGGTGTGAGGCCCCTCCACTGAAGTGTGGCAAGGGACGAGAGATGCTATGTATGTATGGTATGTAAGCTTATATATATAGTAGTAATATACCGATTATATATATATACCCTACACTATAATATATATATATTAAATTATTTCTACACTGTATATAGAAGAAAAAAAGATATATATGAATACAATATATGTAACATACTTATTTTTATATAAGATATTCTACATATATATATATTACCCTTTTAGAGTTCATTTTGCAAACGTTCACGATGAATAGCGTGCCCAATGCTTCGCCTGGTCCCCTACAGGACATTCCCAAAAATATGCCTTATTAGGCCGCGAACATTTTAGCGGAATGATATTCATAAGGCATACTTTGTGCTTCGTGTCGTTCATAAATTCATAGCAGACATAACAAAATGCGGCTAACTGATATTGCAACCTCTTGATGCCATCTGTGCTGCTGAATGCACCTATCAAAGACAACGTATATCCACATTGAACAGCTACTAGGAAGACTAATGAAACTAATCCAACTAACTATATTGATACTTTGAGTTTTACGTTCCCTGCATTTATTCGTCTTTCTAAGTGCCCTGGTTGAACAATGAAAATATGTTGTTATTTAAAAATTAATTTTCTCTAAATGAAATAGCATCAGTTTGAAAATAACGATGTCAAGGTGAACAAATCAAAGTTTGAAGGGAATAATATTATTTTCCTTTGCTTTCTACACAGATTCAATTAGGAAATAATGCTGTCAAAGTAAAGGCAAAATAAATGTCTTTTTTTTTGTTACATAGTGAATTATGGAGAGATCGCTTTACTGCTTTACTGCTTTAGGGTCAATAAATACATAAATTACTAAAATAAAATTTAAATTTTTACGTCAAATTTTAATTTAAGAAAACAAATTAATATATTAAAAATGAAACACGAATTTTTACTAAAAATATATTATATAAACTTTGAAAAAGAAAAAGTTAATGATTAAAAGAAAAATATATAAATTATTAAAGTTACAGTTTGGAAAGAAAATAGAAATGTTTCAGCTTACAGTCAAACTAATTGAGTTAAAGTTTGAACTATGAGCGAAATAAAATCTATGACTTCATAAAAATAACATCATTTATATGATACATTGAGAATCGGTAATGCGTAATGCGTAACATTTATTGGAAGTTCAGGAGGTTAAATATGTTAGGTTATAATAGTTTTGTTAGGAAATGTTACGCTTGCTAAGATGATATGTACTCTATAATACCTTTCTCAGTCATCTAGAAACTTTTTATATTTACCTTATATATATATATAACCTATTATATAGCTCTATATATATATAGTATATATATATATATAATCATATAATATACTATATATCTAATATAATTATGGCTTTTTATAAGATGTTGACTCCAGGAACGAAGAACAATGAAAAATCTAAAATACATTTCTATGAATTAGGATAAATACATTATTAAATTCCTGATTTTCAAATGTATTTTAAGTAATATTTAACATAAAGTGAAAAGAAACTTGCGTATATATTTATTTTGTCCTTCACACCTTAAGTCTATAAAAATCGAATAAGCTCTAGCATTTATTGTTCATGTTTAAACATACCCATGATGAATGTACGCTAAAGTTGTAGAGACGCCATGATAATTACCAAATTGATGTTTTGATATTCTTTATATTTTATTTTTGAATCGGGTGGCGGCTTCGCCCCCCCTCGTATTCATCCCACGTCCCCGCTAAAGGGCCCAGCTCCACTATGCTCGCGGCGTCCGTTTGGTGAATTTTTTTAAAATAAATACTCCATAAATTATAGTAATAATCGAAAATAAAAGAAGAATAAAAAAAGAAAAGAACAGCGAAAAAAATCAAATTCATAGTAAAAACTTAAATAATAATTATAATAAAATAATAATAATAATAATAATAATAATAATAATAATAATAATAATAATAATAATAATAAATAAAATAATAATAATAATAATAATAATAATAATTGCGTTAAAAAATTTCCAATACTAATCCACATTTACTAGAAACATTTTATAATTTATAAAAAATTTACCTAATAAATATTAAAAATTTCATAGATATATGCAAATAACGCATAAAAAGTTTTTAATATAAATTGGCTAGAGATAAAAGAAAATGCTCGAAATTCATTATTTTTCGATCGGAAAACTGATTTCCTATACAACGGAAGTCATCATACTATAAATGTCTACTAAAAATATATATAATATATATATATATATATATATATATTATATATATATATATAACTATATATATATATATATATATATCTATATATATATTAGTATAATATCATATATATATATATATATACCTATACTTATATATATATATATAATTAGATATATTATATATATATATATATATTATAATCATATATATAGTATATATTATATATATATTATACTAGTATCATATATAGTATTAATATATACTATATTATATATTTAATATAATATATATATAATATATATATACTATATTACTATATAGTATATATATATATATAGTATATATATATTATATTATATATAGTATATATATATATATTATATATATTATACTATTATAGTATATATATTAATTTATTATATATAAAGTATATTATACTATATACGTATATAATATATATAAATTATATACTACATATAATATATATATAGTATATATATTCATATATATATATATATATATATATATTAGATAAAATAACTCTTGAGTGATTCTTTCTTCTCTTACCAGGATTAGATCCCGGCGTGTCTCTCACGAAATGCTATGCGAGCGTTCACCACTCGAACCACGGACAAGCTAAAAAGGATACGGCGACTTAAAAACCTATGAAAGAGTATGCTCTATTCAATAGGATAAGGACCGCTCTCATGTCAGGGACAGATACCTCAGGCACGCATCTTCGCTTGCACTCGGGTCAAGGTAACACACAGGACCCATTGTAAGGAGACCACTCTAGATCGGAGTCATAATTTGTATAGATGGAAATACTGCAATTAACCGCAGTTCAATTGTATAGATAAAATAACTCCATGAGTGAATCTCCACTTACCAGGATTAGATCTGGGAGTCTAATCCTGGGTAAGTGATCTGATTACTCAAAGGAGTTATTTTAAGCTATACCAATTGAACGGCGGTTTAATTGCAGTATTTCACATCTATACAATATACTCCGATCTAAATGGTTCTCGACTTACATGGTCCTTGTTACTTGAGCCGAGTGCAACGGAGATGCGTGGCTTGAGGTATCTGTCCTGACATAAGCGGTCCTTATTCCTATTGAATAGAGCACTCTTTCACAAACTGTAAGTCGCATCTTTTAGCTTGTCGTGGTTGGTGGTAACACGCCTCGGCATACCATTCGTGGAGGAACCCGGGATCTAATCCTCCCGGTTAAAGTGAATGTGATTCACTCAGAAGTATATTTTATCTATACAAATGTGAACTGCGGCTTTAATTGCCAGTATTTACATCTATATACCTATATATATAATATATATATACATATACTATATATATATATATATATATATATATAGTAATATATATATAGTTTATATATTATATATACTGATACTACTATATAATATATATATATTTATATATATATTATATATTAATATATATATCATTATATATATATATCCTATATAGTATATATATGACTATATACATATATATATATAATAATATATATATATAATATATATATAATATATATATATTATGAGTATGATATAGTTATATATAGTATATAATATATATAATATATCATCCTTTTCCAAACATTTGAATTTTTGGAAAAGTGAAAAACTTTTATATATTTTTCTTCTACTCATCCGCAATCAAACATCAATTTTCAGAGCTTGTATAGTCGGCGAGATGCATCTTTTGACTTAGATAATTTTTTTTATACTCAAAAGAATTTTTTTTTTAAATTTCAAAAAATTTTTTGAATTTGTTTCAAGAACAAATCCAAACTTAATGCATATACAAAGAAATTGTCTAAATAAAAAAGTTGCATCTCCTCGACTACATATGCCTGAAAATTCACCCACTTCGCCCGAACAGAAAAAAAATTATTGCAAATTTTCCGTCTCAATTTTTCATTTCAAAACCAAAAAAAGTGGATTTGAAATTGGACAACGCCTGAGCACAAAACTCAAAAAATCGAAGAAAAGTACCTCTACAAAATATTGTAGGTAATGACCTATCTATTCATTATTCAGTTAGAAGTCATTTCGCAACACAAATAATTAGAGGAGTTTCGACCAAATGTCAAAAACATGGTTGTTGAAAAAAGTTGGTAAAATTCTGCAAAGAATGAGTACAGACACAGAAAACACCCGAAACAACGTTTTAGAGAGCCAAATAAAGCTACCAGTTTGTGTTTATAGGAGTCAAAATCGGCCGTGAATAATTCGAATTTATGCGTCCATTTTTAGGGGGGTGAAAATGGGCTAAGCCCAGCGCCCAATATTGGATTCATGCCCTCAAATCCCATATGTCTCTCATCAATATCTTACCACTAACCATTAAAGGTAAGATTAACCCCAAATGATCAAAAACAGATGAAATTGGCTGACAAAATTTGCCTTTGAGTATTAGCCTCTATATTAAGATCAACTTTTGTAATACTTAGGCTATCATTTTCCAAATGATACTTATAACCTAAAACTTTCTCTTCTGTGCAACCATGCGCAGCAAATCGGCAACTGCTTCAAACATAGAATTTACACTTTGTCAAGTTAGAATTCCAACTTCCACAGTCTAAAGGAAGCTTCATCCATTCTCACAAAGCTTATTATAAAGTGTACTCTAATTCTAAAGATTATGCTCACTATAAAGGAAATGTATCTACATAAAAGGTTGCTTGCTAGCAGCTTAGAGAGAGTAAAATCATCTGGAAATTTGAGCAGGGTGTTTCATGACAAAATAAAGGAATAAAAGGGCTTCTAGCAAAACCAAACACCAAGGTGGTGTAGCCGTAGGTGAACTTGCTTGCCATTTTTCTATCCAGAAAAAACAAAATCTGTTTCTATCCTCTTCAGTAAGTAATTTAATAGCAAGAAAGGCTTGCTTTATATCAGCAAGAATGACATATTCATTACCATGCTTAATTCATATTAAATATACCGAAGTGAGCGACCATTAAGTCAATGCCTGAGTAGGCAGGCTTCGTGTCAAGAGAAGGCATTTAAGGTTGGTTTTAAAGAGCAATGAAAACTGGGCGTATTTTGGTAGTAACCTGAGCCTTAGCCTTTGGGACAGGCCGATGGGGTATGAAAATAAAATTTGCATATTCTGAAGGTTTATATCCACCTTCTCAAAAATACCATCAGTCAACTGTTGGTTAAAAAATCTTTACCTTATTATGCAATAAATTGTTGATAACAGCATGTTAGCGAAAATTCTACCATGGACTTTACGGGCAACTACATGAGTTGAAGGAACCAGGTCAATATGTTTCCTTCCAGGGCAGTTTCACATAGTAAGTGACATTTTAAAAAAACTATGTTTTGGTTAAATCAGAAACCTGCAAAAGTATCGGATTTAGTCAGTATCTTCATTAACATCTGTAAAATACAAGGCTTTCAAGAGTAAATATATTGTCAAGACTATGTTCTACTACACTGTCTTCAAAAATACTCGTCAATGGGTTAAAGTATGAGGCAGCAGGCACTTAAAACCTTTATAACTAGAAAGGAAATGCGGCAAGATTTTCAGACACGAAGGGCTCCAATTCTATTAGAAGGCATATTCAGTTTATCGATTTGGTCAGGGTAAAGGAAAATTATTAATATCCCCAAATGGTACAAATGTGCACCCATATTGAAATAGGCTCCATTCAATACATCTTTTCAAAATGAGAAAGGTGGCAACATCGAAACAAAAGCATACAGATGAAAGCATGCAATTCTACAAAATCCTCACAACCATGCACATCATTCAATGAACTTACACCATACACAACTTTTTTAGCTTCTCCAAGGCAATTTTTAAACCAGATATTGTTGTATACAGGCATTTTAAAGTTTGCGATATTGAAGAAGCAAATGGAAACTGGTTTCTGCCAGGCAAATCAATAACAAAAGAGCTAAGAAAGAAAGTTTTTTCTTTTGAAGAAGGAAAACTATGAATATCATAACTAACACTATACAAAGTTTTCAAGTCTAATAGCTGCCCTGCAATCTTAGAACTAACATAACTTCGTTCCAACCCAGAATCTAAAAGAGCTAGCAAAACGCATCTGCTTTACCCCCTGTACATGTGTGGATTATCTATAAATGGGAGAGAATTCCGTTTTGTTACGTGTTAAAATTAATGCAAAGCATTGACATAGTTTTGACTGCAGGATTATTTGAATGCCCATTTCTACATAAAGCAGAAATATGAATAAAAAGTTTACAATTCATGCAGGCGTAACCTAAGAAAAACCTTGATTTCCCGAACATTCATCAGTAGCATGCTCTGCACTCGAGCAAAACTTACAAGAATATGCAGGCTGGTCACAGCGCTCTAAACCTAGATCCAATGTCTTGTAGACTGACATTTATTCATGTTTTGATCTGCCATGCTGCAAATTTTACACGGGAAAACTGCATTAGAAGCCTTGCTTCTAAAAGGAAGGTTAGATTTGGCAGACTTTTGGGAAGTTTTAAAATTTTCAAGGGTACCTTTAGAACCATTGGGGGTGGAGTTCTTTTCATTATTACCATGACCCTTGTTTTGACCACCATTATGCTTATTATTGTTAAATTTATTGTATTTAGAACTATCAAGATGATTAGAATTTTTATTGGGATAATTATTCTTGTCTGTCAAATTTATTATTCCTAAAGTTATTATTATTCATGCTCTAGTCTGGCGACTCTCTGCATCAGCTCAAGCGTTTCATTTTAAGGTAGTCGCATCTCAACACGTTCAATTATACTCGGGTAAATTTGTTAGAGGTTTTATCAATTAGTAGGTAATAAATCTTGGGGGTAATTTATTAACTACGAGTAACTAATCATTTGAATCCTGCAGTATCAGGAGCAAGGAAATCTAGTCCGTAAGACCTAAGGTCATAAGCTAAAGCCTTGACCTCATTAATGAATGATTTAACGTCGGCTAAGTTATCTTCAGAGAGAGGGAAAATCTCTATTAGCCTACCAATTATTTTTTCTACTATAAAATTTCTATCGAGAAATTCTTTTTTAAAAATATCTAAAGCAATAGCGTAATTAGAACCTTCAGGACTCAAATGTTTAATCATTTCATAGGCCACATCCCCAAGATTGCTTATCAAATGGATAAGCTTCTCTTCATTGGTATAAACTGGATTGCAGTCCATTACAGCTTTAAACTTAGCCAAAAAGCGGGAAAATGCTAACTTATCTGTTTCACCACCCTCAAACTTCCCTATCTGAATTGGAGGCTCTTTTGCACTCCTAAAAAGATTTAAACTAGACACTTATATCAGATACATTAGAATTAGGGCCTGCAATCGAATTTTAAAGAGAGGGTTCAGAGTCTTTGCTAGCAATAGAAGGGGTATTAGACTTTGTCAAATTGTCGGATAAAGAGGCAATCTGTTCCTCTAAATCTAATTTACAATCAATTATACTGTTATGCTCACACATATAAAATTCATTACGACTTTTAAATTTAAGTATATTCGACAAAATACTTTTATCTGTCTTCTCCAAAGATTTTAAATAAACTTTTAATTCAGATAATTTATCTTTAATAAAAGAGGGACTACCGCTAGTTTTTAATCTGGCTATAATTGCCTCCATCCTTCTTTTTAAATCGTCTCGTTCTACAACGTGAAGATGATTAAGCAATTGACATTCTTCCATTTCAGCCATAGCGATAATATAAAACAATGACAGTGAATATAATATTTCTAAAAAAAAAAAAAACAACTACGTTATAATTTTTGTTCAAATTTTAGGCAACGTACTCCAAGTATCAAGGAAATTCAATAGGCTATAAGGTGAATCATAAAATTCAAATAGCATAAGCTAATAATAATTAAGATAGACGTCCTCTAAAAAATCTTGGAAAGTTATAAGAAAAAAAAACCTTCCCTAAAGAAAGCTTTTTCTGAAATGTGCAATAAGAGCAGTTGAGTGAACTGCTCACTCCAAAATGAGGATGTCTAGAATAATAAACTTAAATATCAACAAAATAAAGTACAACTCACCATTAAATTTTAAAATCAAAATAGCTTTAAACACAGGATTTCCAAGATTTTTTTAACTTGGATAGATGCCTTTTTTGTTAAAGGCTTTTAGTTAAAAAAAAAGGTAGTTGCTAGTTCCTAGTTTTGGCCGATATAATATGCCCTACAAAGAGTATTCTGTCCTAAAACTTAAAATAATTTAAAAAGATTAAAGTTTAGAGGAGGGCTAGAATTCACAGAATAGATAGAATGAACCTAACAGTCAGGCCAGCCCTGCTAAATTCAGAATATAAAGAGTTAGGACCAGCTCGGCGCAATAGTACCTCAGCCTAAGTTCCTCAGAACGATTTCCTCTATAAATAATAATAAGGCAAGAATATCTGGCCTAACTAAAAACTATTTAAAACTTTAATAAATTGTATACTTAACAAAACAGACTTTTGTGCCTTACGAAGGTTAATATATTACAATTCAACAAAATAGCACAATGCTACATAAAAGCTCGCAGCTATATCCTTTCACTGTTAGCCTCATTGACTTTTTTTCTTAAGTGCCTTCGTTTTATTTTTTTCAAAACAAACCTTCACTAGCCTAACAAAAAATATGTTTCAAGAAAGTCTCCAAACCATATCATATTGTACAGAGGGACAAGAAACATTCTTAAATTTTGTAAACATTTTAAAAACCCCTGATTTCTGACGAAAAAATAGTTCATAGACAAAATAGTAAGGTTTAATACAAGAATAAAATATTTCTAATATTACATGACGAAATATTTTTATTTAGTTTAAAGTTTTATTTATTTATTTTATAAGTTTTATTTTGTTTGTAAAGTTTTATTATTCTATTTTAAGAATTTATATCTATCAAATACATTCTGTTTAAAATATTATTTATTTATTTTATATTATATCTTATTTAAAGTTTTATTTATTTTATTTTATAAATTTTATTATGTTTTGTAAGTTTTTATTTTTATGTTTTATTTTTAAAATTTATTGAATTAATTTTGTCATTTCTATAATATAAAGAAATTTCTATTTTAGTATATTTTTATTTTGCCAGCTATGAAATTTATATATTTCACACATTTGATATTAACATCTCGTTTTCTTTTAATATTAATTTGTTTTTATTAGTTTTCTTTACATTTATATTTGCTATTTTAAGTTTTTATTATTTTGAAAGTTTTGTTTTTTGTTAAGTTTTTATTATTTTCTAAGTTTTATTTTACATTTATATTTTGTTTAAAATCTTTTTTTTATTTTAAAACTTTTTATTTATAAAATTTTATTTATTTAAAAAAAAATTATTTTAAAACTTTTTATTTATAATATTTTGTTTGTTTTATTAAAAAAGTATTTAAAACTGTTTTAAATAAATTTGTTCAAATTTTTCATTAAAAATACGTACCTTATTGACCCTAAAGTAATAAAGCAAACACCATATCCCAACCCTTTCAACCATGATATGCCATGCCATGTTCTATTGGCCTACTGCTTTACGTTTTATTTGATCATGTATTATGCATAAACATAACATAAAAATAAGCTCTTTGTATGAACAAAACATATAATTTATTAAAAATATTTTATGTTACTACTAAATCTTTTATTCTTTTTATTCTTTTATTAAAAATATCAATTAATCAATATATTAATATATTAAAAATGCTAAATTATATCCCTTTTCCCATTTGTGATCCATTGATTAAGTGATTAAAGTCATATTTAAGTATCTTTTATGAATAAACATAGCATAAAAATAAGTTCTTTGTATGGCCACAACCTAAATTTATTAAAAACATTTTATGTTTTTACTAAATCCTTTATTCTTTTTATACATATAACAAAAATATCAATTAATCATATGTCAATGTTATTTTAACATTAACATAGTATTTAACAATACCCAGCAAAAAAAATTATCATATCCTAACCTATCTATCATACAGATCGATGAATAAATGCTAACATAACAAAGTTTTAACATCAATAAAACTGGCATAGCATTATCTGAACTACGAACATAGCATGCCTAATTCTTCATAGTAGACCACGGACGGGAGTCCAGGGGGCACAGTAGAGAGGATAGAAGAAGGCATGCCATCTTGATATAGGGGAAAGCGTTCATCATAATAGGGTGTGTTAATTTTGTAGAATGGTTTGACATATGAAGTTGTTGAGTGCGACTCGATTGCAGCATTTAAGAAATGATTGGATATGTATATGGATGGTTTGGGTATCATATAGTTTATTATAACCAAAGCCATAATTGGCGGGTTTTTAGTTACAGTAGTTATTAAGGCGTTAAACTTGCATGTTATGGACTATGACAAGTTATTAAAGCTTTGTAGTGGGGTAGCATGCACTTTATAAATTTTTTTCATTTAGTGGTAGACTTGTGTGTGTGAGCGGTATGCAAAGTTATTGACAAATCATTTGGTGTTTTGTGGATTTGCAGAGCATGTTTTGCGATTTGGTTCTATTTGGTTGACTGGGACAGTCGTGATAGATCCATGTGGCTTCTTACTGTCTCTATATTTCTAATGTTGTAATATATATATATATATATATATATATATATATATATATATATATATATATATATATATATTAATATATATATATATTATATATATATATATATTATAATAATATATAGTATATATATACATATATTCAATTTTTCAAAACATCATAAATTTTGAAAAGGATTTTCTTTTAACTGTTTAATTTGTGCACTATGTCCGATTCGTCCATAAAGACCTTAAAAAATATAGAAGGAAAATACTAGGTGTAAGAACGATAATTTTTGGTTATTGGATTTTCAACAAAATATTTTGGTATTATAAATTATTATATTTAATCTAGTATGTTGTATTATTACATTGTGTTTATTCTGTTGTAGTGATTTGCATTTCCTAAATATGGCATTGTGTTTATAAGATTCTAAAACCATTCGTGTTGTCTTGTAGCGATCTAGTTGGTCACTACAAATACAAATCAATTTATATCCCTTATCAGTAGTATATTAATTGGAAAATGTAGCCTGTAATGACATGTAAATACCAGTGTTTTTTCTTGATGATTGACGAGATCTTTATTGAATTATATTAGAGTAATATATCTTTCAGAAATTATAGAATTTTTTATAGAGAATAGGCTAATAGTTTTTCATTAGCCTGGACTATTTATGTTTAGGCCCTATTCTATCTTTTGTGAAGCTGTCCTAAATATTTTTATGTGAATTAATGTTATTAACAATCTTCTTATTTGAGATGAAATCCATTTTCGCTTAAATCTATGTATATTTTGTATGTTTGCATGTGTTTTATTAGCAAATTATCAATTTTAGGTTGGAGATCTTTGATATATAGGCATATGGCCATGTGGCTTCTTCCTCTTTCTATTTTCATTATGCCATTATTAGTAAGACCATAGCCAATTGTAGGCCTACTTGTTTATTTTAATGGTTTAAGTATTTCATATTAGGGAATAAGTCAGGTTCATGACAAATCATGAAATTTCCCTAGGCCTATCAGAACTATGCAGCGGTAAAGTATTTTGGCGTAATTATGTTCAATAACTGCCTCTAAGCACAGAATTTTTATAAAAAGCATCACAGCGCTAGACTCTAAAAAAATACAGATAATGAAAGAATAAAAAGAAAAATTTATTTGTCGGTGTCTCTTTAGGAAAAAGTTAAAACTCTCAAAGTTGTAAAAACCCTATTGATTTGGTGATAAAAAAAAAACGAAATTTTTTTTTTTTTGAAAATACAGGATATACTCTAAAAAATGAATAATGAAGAATAGTGAAACGAAAATCCGCAGTCTCTTTAGGAAAAAAAGTACAGCCTCTGAAAGTTTAAAATATTCCATAGACTTTCTATTATGAAGTAAAAATAGTGGGAATTCGGTTGCTCGTTTTCTAGCGGCCATCCTACTTCAGGTTATGATTAAGATTTGTTAATTCTACATAGATTTCTCTGTGCTATACCTAAACAAAATCCTTATATAACCGGACTTAAGAGGGCACTGAAATGAAGACCTAACCTGGAATCGATCGAAATATTGAAAAAGTCTATGTCGAGTTTTTAACAACTTGAGATTGCTGAAAAGTATTTTTCCTAAAGAGAAGGAAAAATAAGATTTTTTTTAGTCTTCTATGATATTTTTTTAGACGTCTAATGCTGTGCATTTTTAATGAAAAAGGCTGTTTAGAGCATTATTGGGAATAGATTACCGTATTTGAATACTGGAACCTTGGAATTTAAGAATTTGTTTTTTTTTATGTACAATTTTTTTATTGCTATTTTTTCCTAAATAAATATACGTGTGCGCGCGCGTTTTTCATATTTGTTAGATATATTTGCTTTAGCTACATTTGTTTTTTATTTAAAAGTTTTACAACAATCCAATAAAGTTTTGTTAAATTGTAAAAGTTTTAAACATTTTAACTCATACATTTTCAAAAAACATTACTTATTTTTGATTTTTAAAAAAAATTGATATATTGTATTTAAATAAATTTCATAGCTAAAGTAGGCCTATGATATTTTTCAAATATCCCGGCAAGCTTTCAAAATTTTTTAGGGATTATGCTAGGTAGTGACTAGAATTACGTAATATTATATAAAACTATAAACTTTTAATTTATAAAAGTAGTCATAAAGATTTTTTTTTAGCATCTTTACTTTATATGTTAATAAATTTAATATGTCTGAAAAACAAAACCAAAAAACAGAAATTAAATTAAAAGGGCTAATGGTCAATGTTAAATTTTTTTTGCTACGGAAACAACTGTCTGTGAAAAGTAATCTTCCCTAAGTTTGTCCTATTGTGCGATTCTCAATTGCGAATACTTTAACGTAAAACTGGTCTCCCTCCTTTTTCGTCTAATACACTTTTTTGTAATAATTTTTTTTCGCTGAAAAATCATCAAGGCCATATAGCAGGAAATAAGCATACAAATAAATGATAACGCCATTATAAACAAATACCATGGTAATAAATTAATTAAAAAGTTTAAACTAAGAGCTTACTAAGAACTTTCTTAGCGAGGAGTGACATAGGAGACACCCATATGGGCTGATATTTCTCTTGAATTCATATTTAGTAATGAATTTAAATTTATGTTTTAATTTTATTTAGTATAGGTAATTGTTTATTATATTAACAATTAGCCATAAATCCACAACCTCATTAACAATGCATTAAACATTAACAATAAAATGTGATTTGTCTATTCAAACCCCATTGTGGGGTGAATTGGGACACTACTTGGAATTCATATTTTTGCATATAAATTTAATTTTATATTGTAATATATTACTTAATGGATGTAACTGCTTATTTGATATTGAAATTTGCTATAGTTAATAAAAATACCAATACGATACCTGAAAAATAAATATAAACAATGGTTGCTCCCTATTCCCCCATCTGATTTTATAATGGGGGTGACTAGGGACGTTAGTCCTTGGTTGATTTACCACTATTACTGTTTGAACAAAGAGTTTACTAAATTTGCCAGTTTCTAATAGAGATTTCACTCTTGAAAAGCTATGAGTTTTTGAAGATTTTAGAATTGACAAAGTAATTTTTGTTTAAACCATATAGTGTTTAAAATCACTCCGGAGCCTAACTATGCCCTATCAACCCCACATAAAACATCTGATGAGATGAATAGGGACACCATTGTTATTCTTATTTTATGTATTGTTATTGACATTTTTATTACCTACAGGTACCGTAATTTTAATATTAACAGCTTACCTATATAAGTCAAAATTAAAATAAAAAATTAAATTTACATATAAAATATGAATTCCAAGAAGTCTCCCTATTCAACCCCTGAATGGGGTGAATAGACACCACATTTTAATTCTTATTTTATGTATCATTACATTTTTTATACTTGAAGCCGTTTTAATATAGTAAACATTACCTATATATTAAGCGGGTTGCGGCATTAAAAATCTCTCCCCCCCCAAAAAGACAAAAAAAAAAATAACCTAATAATAAAAAAAATAAAAAACCCAACTGCAAGTGTTTTTTTTTTAAATTTAAGCTATTATTTTTAACAATTTGAGAGATTTTTAAAAATTACTAATATGCAATAATAACTACGGTATATTGTTTCATTATTATTGGGCCTAGTTGCATTTTATTCAAGATTTTCACCGATACCTTTTAAATATTTGAAATAAAATGAGAATGAAAAATTTTTTTTTTAAAAATTTAATACAAAAGTAAAAATGAATGATATCTTTTAAATTTTATTTGACTAGAAGTTAATAACTTAGATTCCATTATTAAAATTATAAATATTTGATACAATAAAAAGTAAAATTATTTCTCTTTTGGTTATAAATTTACTAGAAAACATTATTTGAATTCCTTATTTTATAAAATTCTATAAAGTATTCAAATAAGTATAAAAAGACTAACTTGTAACATTGGATGATGATTAATCACGTTTTCAATTTATTTTACATTCAACTATCTGGCTGGTCTAACCTGTCCGATATAATATATATATATAATACTATATAATAAAATATATATATTAATATCATATAGTATAGTATATATATATATATATAATATATATATATATATATATATATATAATATATAAACTATATATATCCTATTCACCGGCAAACATGCACGGAAGCAAAATAGTTCAGTTTATAGACATGACTAGTTACAAAGAAGGTCCCCCCATACCCTGTGCTCATACCCCTCACTGTGAGCCCATCACAGACAAAATTCATCCTAAGAGCTATACAACACTGCTAACAGACCCACTTTTATTGCCTGTCAATGTCAAAGAGTTCCATCCCCTGGGCTATGCCACCGACCATGCCTTTCCTCCCCCTCCCCCCTCGCAAAAACATTGCCATTACTTGATTACTCAAGTATGCACTCATACCTCTCGCTTCTTTCTAAAAATTTTGTTCCTTTCTCTTTTACTGACTCAATCTTTTTTTTCTCATTGAGTTTTAACCTTGAAACTATGACGTACCTCTTATATCAGCTGTGACACAACGCCACTATCATCCATCCTTTCAATTTGAGACCACACCATCTTAATACACTCATTTAATCTCTCATTACGCTTTTTCATACCACACAGCCGACGTTACAACACATTCGCATTTTATCTCTTCTCACACTTAACAACAACCCTAAATTACCCGATTACTGAACAGACCCACACCTTAGATTACACTTAATCTCCTTTTAGCTTCCGCCACCACAGTATTTTCTTATACCGATACATTAACACCCAATAACAACATTACCTCATACAGACCTCAGTGCAACTCAAAGACTTGTCCCCTATGCATCCATCAAGAGGAGGAATTTTTTTTTTTTTTTTTTATTTGCACAACCACTTTCCAACCACTCACAACTTTCCCACTACAGTTCAATTGCGATCATCTGTTTCCTTTTCATCCCACACATATAGCCTAGAATATTTAAACTCGAATACTTATTCCGTTGCCTACTTACCATCCAATCATTTCTCACTTGCAGGTGACTTTCCTCACCCAACACCATCACTTTTATTCTACGTTTACTTTCTAAAACCGGTTCCTTCACAACTATTCAAACGCCACCCACAATCTCTTAAGACTTTCTTCAATTTCACCACACAAAAACAAATAATCTGCATCAAGTAAACAGGGCACCCTTCACTCTTTTTCCATTCTCCATCGTCCAACCACGCTACCCATCTTCTACCACCATTATTCTTTCATCACCCCATCCATATGTAAATTAAACCTGACCCCACTATCCCTGCCTCAGATACTGCATATTGATATTAATCCATTCACTCTTTTCACTCCATTATCTTACAAAGGCTATCACTATCCAAATAGCAACTTTTGATTTCATCAGAAGCACCTACAACCAAACACCAATGTATCATTACACCCTTTCACAGAGGCTTTCAATTAATCTGTTGCATGCCTTTGCGTCCATAAATACCTAATAAATTGTGTTCTTCATTTTTTCATTTTTCAATCTTATAATTTTTTTGCTTTTTATTTTTCAATGTCAAACTTACTCAAATCTCTACCATTTATTAAAATACACCTTTTTCTTCAGCAAATCAGTTCACAATGCATTTTTTCACCAAATAATACCAGTAGATACTTCTCAACAACTTTCTGTAGACTCATATCACTACAGTTTCTACAGTTCCTCTATCTACCTTACCTTTATGTAACAAAGGTGCTCTCACTGCTCTCATTCGTTCGGAACTACACCCTTCACAAATACTTTGTTACACAACTACCATATACCGTCAAATCACAATCTCGCCTACATTCAGATCATTTCACCAGTAATTCATTATATAGCCGATTTACCATTCTTCCACTTTCTCCCTCTACCCATTACCTCTCCCTACCAAATGTACCTCATTTTCCACAATACTTTACGTTCTTACATCATATTAAAATTAAAATTACGTAAAAACCTATTAAAAGAATAAAAAAAAATTTGTAATTTGATTCTGTATCTTGACCAGATTTAAAATTATCAACACATGTGATGAAAAGTTATAACTTCTTATTAATTAGTATTTAATAATTATTGAATTAAACTATTTTATGAATTAAAGTAATTAATTTTTGGCCAAGTAGTAAACCAGTTTTAGTTTTGATGTTTATTAATAAATTAATCATAAATTTATTTATAGTGTTTTTTTTGTTTTTTTAATCGATGCCACACCTTCTTTGAAGTTCTGTTTCAGGGTTCACACTTCTGGAAAGTCAGGGAAAAAAATCAGTCAGGAAGGTCAGGGGAACGTTTAAGATATGCTGAAAGTCCGGGAAATTCTGAAAACAAGTCAGCGGAATTTAATATTTTCAAGAACATATGAAGAAAAATGATCCACGGACCAATTACATATTTTGATATATATTTTTTCCTTACTGAATTATAATTGGGATGAGAGTGATATTTGATTAAGTGAATGACAAAGGATGCTGTGAGGAATGACATTCACAAATCCTACTTATTTCATTTCTTCTATTTTTAGTTCACTTTTACCTACTATTCTTCCTCCTATTCTGTTCATAGAGGTTGCTCCAAGTTCATCCTTTCGATGATTCAAGTTCATATGGATGTGTTTTAGACTGTAACTTATTTGTTATATATATTTCTTTTTAGGGGTTTATATTTTTTTTTTTTTTTTTGAGATTTGACGGTGATATTTGAGAAATTTTTGTGCAGTGAAGGTAGTTATATTATTATAAAAATGATTCAAACAAAAAACTAACTTTAACACCATGGTTGGACGTCAAACTGGAACCACAGTTTTATCTGTGGTTGGGGTAAAAGACACTTGTAGTCCAGGTATACAACTGAAAGTATGTAAAAAAACTTTGATCTAACATGGGAACACCAAGCCGTAGTTTCCCATTCAAGAGGAATAACCCTCCCTTTGAATTTATTTCAAAAACTCAGCAGGACCAAACATCATTGAAAAACTTTTTCATTTAGAAATATAGCTAACAAAATATTGTGAATGTGTGAAAAAAAAATTATGCCATTTCATCAACTTCTAATCATACTCAAACGATTGTAAATGACCCAATACCAATATTAAAACCAACCAAAACCAGTTTATCAATCAGTTCGTCTTTCTTTTAATAAGATGATTTTACAAGATCTGAAATACTATGGGCATTAAAGGTGAATTAAAATTCAAAAATTTTTTTGATGGTGATTGTCCTTCTTTAAGAGGACTTGATGAGTTTGTTTCTTCTATAATAACCTGGGAACATGTTATGCGGAATTGTGGCAAATTATTAATTAGGACTGATATTTTCACATGGAAATGCAACAGTGGAAGGAGTATATTTTCACATGGAAATGCAACAGTGGAAGGAGTTAATCATGTAAATTAAAGCAAATTTTAGTGGAGAATCTAAAAAGAACATAATCTGATTTCTCAGAAGAACAGTGCACATGCTTATAAGATTCTCATGAAAGTATTGCATAAAGTCCTATCACTCAAAAATGTTGACAAATGTAAGAGCGCCCATAGGTGATATGAAGAACATCTCAGAGTCAAAACGAAACCAAAAAGAAGAAGAGAATGAAAGCGCCTTGAAAAAAGAAAATTACCATACAGATCAATAAACTAAGAGCAGAGAAAATGTTAAAACTGAAAGCTTTACCAGAAGAAGACGCTATAAAATTAAAAATTCAAATGCTTGAGAAGAAAAAGTTAACTAAACTCCCCATTTAGAATTTTGTGATCACAGTGGATGTTATTCACCTAGGCTATTAAAGTAAGCTTTTAATTTATTTTCTTTTATAAAAAAACTTTGTGGGTTTTACGTTTTGGAAAAATAAAAAGGAGTGCGTTGGACGGCTAATAAAAAAATAAACCAATTACTTAAAAAAAAAAAAATATTTTTGTTTACATTCATCCATGATGAATGAACCAATTCTAAAGTAAAATTTCAACAATTTAATGTAAATAAAATTAAGGTCCCCAGAGGCAAAGTATTTCTATATGCCAAAAATGAATTAATAAAAGCTGCGAACACGAACAAATTTGGTCAGGAAAGTCAAGGAAAAAATTCAAAATTTCAAGTGTGAACCCTGGTAATATAATTTGTTTGATGTGGAATATAAAACAAATATTTCTCTATAATGTCAAAAAAAAAAAAAGTATACTATCGTAATATAATTACCATTTCTCTAAGTTAGGTTTGCTATCCTATACAATCAGTGTTTCATATAAAGTTAGTTTATTTCTTAGTCTTATTCTTTACAACTTAAAGGTAACATTAAAAAAATTTTTCTAACCATTCAAATAAATTTTTGTGATGTTACAATTCATAACTAAATGAATGAAAATTGTTTGTGAATAAAAACTATTAAAATTTAGAACTTTACAACATTTTAGAGTTCAAGATAGAAATATTCACCTAAATCTCACGAACCTTCAGAAACTTCAGTTTTTGAATGGTTAATATAAATATCAGAGGTTGAAACATTTATATTGTCTCAAGATATGGATACTTATTTACATTCAAAATTTCAAAGGGGGAATTGCTAATCACATTTTAGGATGAAACCAGAGTATGAGTAAAAATTTCAAAAACTCCACTGAATTGGAATACAAATGTTAGTTGTAGGTTGCTAAATGTTTAACTAATTGTCCTAAATCATAAGAGTTTTGATAAGATTTTGGGATTATTAGTTCATGCAATATTTAGTTAAAGATAAAAAATTTGCTAAATGCAAAAGTACATACGGTATATATATATAATCATACATATGAGTTATGAAAGTTTATGAGAGCATATTTGACTGGTTAACTTTTGTTTAAAGGACAAAACGGTACTTTTTTAAATAAGTGAATACAAAGCTAATAGACTTCAAGAATTGCCTTTCCAACACTGGCATTTTGTGTGATAAATATATATTTTTAGATAGTTTTTCTAAATCGTATTTTCAAATTATGAAACTTTTTAATTATTAATGCAACTTTATTGTATTTGCAGTTTCAAAGAATTTATATAGAGAGTGATTAGAATCGGGTTTTTCATAATATGTTTAAAAGCTAATTTAATTCCAATATGAAGAAGAAATTGAATTCCAAAACGAAAAAAAAATTGAATGCAAAAGTTGACCATCAAAAAGTAAAAGAGGTCAAGCTTATGATCGAAACATTAAAAGATTTTATCGGGAAGGATGATGACTTAAATAACAGTAAATCTACAGTTGAAAATGAGGTAAAGTAATTTTATGCTTTGTGAAAATTAGATTTAAAATAATATTGTCGATGCATTTATTTCTTAAATTTCCCGTATTGAATTCGACTTTGATCCATGTAAATAAATTTAAAAACTGGTTTACGAAGAAATCTATTAAGGTTTTTTGTTTACTTATTTTATTCTAAATAGTTTTAAACGTTGCCATCTCTGATTTTAGGTTCTTTATATCTTTGATGGGTGTTGTAATAATATTACAAGTCAATTTTTGGGAAAAGCAAGATAAGTACATTTTTAACATTGTCAACTCGATATCTTTAGGTGCTCAAAAAGGTACACATTAAATCATTTTGTAGCATGCTGAATTTTTTTATTTATTATAAAATATATCCAAAGCATGAAGTTTAATACCACTCACCTTTTTTGACTCGTACTGTTATTCCCGCTCATCAAAGATATGTTAATAGGAGTTTGCTAATCTTTCATTGACATTTGATTAGCGTTTGATTTGGTAAGGACAAAAATTCAGATATATATATATATATATATATATATATTATATATAACTATATAATAATTATAATATTCACGATTATATAAATAATATATATATATATAATATTGATATAGATATATATATATATATATATATATATATATACGGTATATATATTATATATATTATATAATATGATATATATATATATTATATATATATATATAATAATATAATATATATATATATATATATATAATAGTATATATATATATATATTATTATATATAATATATATATATATTACCCTACTATTATATATATTATATATTAATTATATTAGTATATATATATATTAATATAAGATAATTAGATATATTTTATATATATATACGGTTATACTAATATATATAAAGTATTATATATAATATATATATATATATATATATACTAATATATATATATATGATATATATATATAATATATAATATATATACTATATATATTATATATATATATCTATATATATATTACGGTATATATATATATTATATATCCTCACCAAGGAGGGTATGATTTTTGTTACTGTTATATATTACTCTGGTGATTAACCTGAACATAGCATAGTGACAAGAACCAATACTTGGGAATTCTTGTGCATCTCTTCGGCCCATCACTAGTCATGCATTTATTATACAAAATTTTTTAATATTTTTTTTTTTTATCGATCATTTTTCAGTGTTTTTCTTTCAATCCCCCTCCTCCATCACAGTTTCTATCTAACGTTTACTGGACCGACGAATTTGGATTGTTTACTTCGGAATATTTCTATGCCCACGAATCACTCTTTTTTTTTTTTTCTCCACCTATCAGTTTTCCATTAAGCCTTCTAGTACCTTTGTATGACTTTCTCTCTTGCTAAAAAGAAGATATCTCCCTTTTATTCTCATGCACACCTCTGGTGCTTCTTTCCGCACATGGTCTTCAGTACCCACCTCAACTTCTCCCCATGTGGTGAGGGTACTGACGAAAATTGATTCTTTTTGCTTCACCTATTGAATGGGCCACCAATTGTTAGGTACCCCAAACCTTTTTCAAGTTAACGCTGGAGGAGGCTGAGCTATGTTCGTTGGTCGTATTGATCTTGGGACTCTGAATGAAGTTTTGAGAGGTTCATGCAGTGCACTGGGTGGTAGGTTAAAACTGACGTGGAGTTCCAGGAGGCTCTTCAGAGGTGACATCCACAGCCTGCCCTATGGAGTGGGATCCAGGAAGTTGTGTGAGTTTCTGCTTTATGACCTGTTGTGCGAAGAATAATTACCCTTCCTTATGAAATATGCACATTTCCAGTCCATCCTGTTATTTACTTTTGTTATATTTGCTCATTTATGGGGACAAAGTCTGTGGTTTAACTTCTGTGAAAATGGTTTATAAAGATATGTTGTTAAATCTAGGCTTGCACAATTACCAACTGTCAGGCAGCCCACCTCAGTCCCTCTTACTCCTAGACCACCAGGTGTTTCTTTTATTCCTTCCAATACACCTGAAAGTCCTCTGCATAACCTCAGCGATCATTGCCTTGTGCATCCTCGACACCCCAGGTTCCCAAATGGCTGGGGCAATCCCAAAAAGGTGCTTCTGCCTTTGTCATTCTCATTTATTTACTCAATATGCTTCTCCCCTTCGGGAATGCCAGCTGATACATCATTTCTGATATATTACTTATTGCGATCCACTACCTCCAAAATTCTTACTGAGCAAAGAACCATTATTCTTAGCGATTCACTTGAGAAAGCTTTATGAGTTGAAGACACCCCCTGCCCCCCCCAGTCACTTTAATGAGAAATGGGTCCCTTCTCATTTAAGGTACTACCCAGAATCAAAGTTCCATCTTGTCATCCTTAATGTCTCTTGGAAACATCGCACTTATTTCCACTCCAGATGAAATAAGAAATGCATCCAAAGGCACTATTTATTCTTTAGAACAGAAAAGTGAAGATATTGCTGTCATTTTAATAAATCTCTAGCAGAAAAGATTTCTATAAACATTTATAGATTTTCCCCTCATCGGGACTCGCCTGATACCCCAAATCCTCATTTACTGTTGACCTTTAGTACTCCTTATCCACCTTCAAAGGTGAAAATAGGTTTTATAAGCTACAGTGTTCGCACGTTTATTCCCCGACCTAGACATTGCTTTAAATGCCAATGGTTTGGACATCCCTGAAAATACTGTAGGGGACTGTATGCCATAGCCCAGTCTGCTGAGAAGAATTTCACATTCCTTCCCATCCACTTCCAATATCATCCCTAGCCACATAGAGACAATTGTCTCAGAAAGACCATCCTCAATATTTATAACAGTATAGCATTACCCCTTTCTTCAATGGAATTGTTGTGGCTATTACTTTAATTTTGAAGAACTTTTCAACAATAAACATATGTACATCCAAAGTGCAATTGTTTGCAGGAACTTCAACTATGTCATTGCAACTTCTTCCAACCATCGGAATATAAATCACTTCTAACCTCTATAGAAAGAGGTGACAATGATAGGGGAGATGCAGGAATACTTATTTATAAATCTGTTCCCTATTCTTCAGTTCCTCTTCAAACTAGACCTCATGCAGTGACTGTACGAATTCATCTGTCCACGGACCTTACTGTCTGCTTGATCTACTTTTCTTTGAGTAGTGAGTTTACTAAGAACAACTTAGCTGATCTTTTTAAGCAAGTCCCTATTCCAGTTATACTAGGAGACTTCAACCTTTGCCACCCCTTATGGGGTGACTATCACCTTGTCTAAGATCCTTGTAGATCTTCTAACACCCGTTTCCCTGAGATGCCATAACACAGGACTCCCTACATATGAATGTTTAGATACACACACTTGTCCCTGTATTGATATTTCCTTTTGCTCTCATTCTCTTATGGATCGCTTTACCTGGTCCTTCTTTGATTATTTTTACGGAAGTGACTATTACTCAATAGCCTTAAATGAACTTGCACCAAACCCAATTCCAGCTGGCATTATAACTAAGTGGATTGGGCTCCTTTTCATCAGGCCACAGGTATCCCACTTTCTCCCATCAATAAGCGGTTTCCAGCTATTAATGATGCCTTTAACTTCTTCCAATAAGTTATTTTCGCAGCAGCGGAAGCTTTCTTTCCTCGATCTTCCATTAGGCAACCCCTTGGTGGTCCTAAGAGTGTGCACAAGCTAACGAGGAGAGAAAAAAAAATCTCACAGGCAATACAAAAGGGCCACCACCCCAAACATGATTTTTTTATTAAAGCAGCTGCAGTGAGATCTCATCAAATTAATCGCCAAACACGTAAACAATACTTTTAAAATGATACTTCGACTGTCAACTCCACAACCCCCCTTTCTTCAGTGTGGAAAGTTGCACAGAAAATATCTTGCCTCTTCCAACCAATTCTTCAGCCAGTGTTCCTTATGGGCCTGATCATAAACGATATGACTTGCTCCTACAACTGTTTCAGACGCATTAGTTATAGTTTCCTAGGTCACTCAACTCTTTCACTACACTTGTGAAGCCTTCAAAACTTGAGAATTAAACACTGCACCACAACTTTCAACAGCAAAAGGACAAATTATCTAGTATCTGTATAACCATCTTTTTACACTTGCAGAGTATCAAACGCACTGGCAAATGGTTCAAAGACGGTTCGCCCTTGGCCTAGACTAATTTTGTAATAATGCCTCAGCATTCTTGCTGGAATCTGTATATCGAATGAATCGAATCTTCTTTTCCTCTATTTGGACTACAGCTTTTGTTATCCATATTCCCAATCCTGGGAAAGATCCAAAGTTTGCGTGGACAACCAGAGCACCATTTTCCCTGACCTGTCATACTTGTAAATTAATGGAGAAAATGGCTTTAGGCCGCCTGTGCTGGAGAGTCGCCAAGCTTTTTCTAACTTCCAGTTTGGTTTTGCAAAAATCATTGACTGTGAATTCATGTTTAAACTGGATCATGAATACAAAAGCCTTCTCAAGCTGTGGGATGGTTTTGGTGTCTTTTTTGACCCTGAAAAACTTATACACATGTGTGAGAGCTATGTGTTCTCCTTGAAGCTCTACTTCTCTGTTTTCGAGGATAGCTCTCTCCCTTTATATGATGCCTTCTGTCAGCAGATCCCATCAAGGACTCAAGGTTTCAGTACTCTTCTTTTCATCATGCTACTTTTACTTCTGGGATGTGAAGGCATTCTGACAGGGTAGTGTTTAGGTGTATTATTATTTGGTCTTTGATTCAATGATGAAGGTTACTTCTATCCAGTGACAGTCAATTTTCTTGTTGAAGACCAGGGCATATTATTGATTGATGCCAGGACTAACATATTTTGAACGGCAAACTTCAGACTAGCTATTGAGATATTTCACAAATATAGATATTTCCCATGGCTTCCATTTCACTCCCCCAAAACCTCAGCAATACTACTTTAAGGAAAAAAGGGACTCAAACAACCTGCCACCTTCTCCTGCCAACCTCCTAACCATGATGGTTCAGACATTCCGTAACTCTAACTAGTCAAATTTTCTGGGACTCATTCTGCATGGACCAGCCTCTCCTAACGATACACACTGCCATATTAAACTCCTGAAAATAAGATTATTTCATGCTTGATCTATTTGTCATCTCGCCACACTTGGATGCGATTTAAGTTCCCTTTTACGTTTCCACTAGCCCTAATCTGATTGAAGTGAACTATGACTGACGTAGTATAGGTCAGACCCCCCCAACTCTACTACCTGCTAGATCCCATCCCATCCCATCCCATCCTGTATCTCCACTGGAGCTTTCCCAATACTTTGCCGGGTGAGGCCTAAGATTGATCGAGTGATGCACTCTCTCTTCAAAGGGAAAACATCATGTGCACAAGTTATTTTCACTTTCAAACCCCAATACCATCTTTGACACCGATTTCAGAATCCTCCTTGCTGGCCATTTTCAAACACAGTTTATAATATCCTAGCTTCACTAACATCTCTATGAAGGGTCGTTCTCTTATGTGAAGGGTATACACTTGGCTTTTCCTGCTCTAACCCTTTGGGCCTGGTTCCTGCCTTTCTCTTAATAATCAGCCAACCCTGCTGCTGTTAAAGGCATCATTCCTCTACTCACAGCCACTTCACGATGTATTTACGCCAGTGTTTACTGATGGCTTTATAACAAGGGACAGTGTAGGGTGCATCTGCTGTCTTTCCCGACCGCAACCTCTCCCATGTTCCCTCTCCTCTCGTGCCTTCAATTTTATGGCAGAATATTGGCATATATGAATCTCTTCTG